>MU129083.1:0-131798 GCA_014904985.1 Hydnum rufescens UP504
CACTTGATCTCGGCCATATAGCCGCGCACCTTCGAGACAAGCCAATGGAGCAACCTTGCGGCCAGCGTCAGGTCTCGCGTCACACATTCGAGGAAGAAACGTCAAAGACCCCGGTCTGTCCGGAGAAGGCGACTAGCAAGGAATGAAAAGGGCGAATATTTGAGCGACGATGCTTAACGATATTGACCAAGGGGGTGCCCTCCACCCCCTTAACACAGATAGCCTTAGGGAGGCACCCCAGGGCGAGCACGGAGCTGAGCGCGCACGGTGGCAAGGAATCGAAAGATAAACACCTTTGACGAAGACACTCTTTGCCATGATATGGCTTCATCGGTAGATAAGATAGGTGTCGTCGATGAGAGCTGCGTATAAGGATACCACTGTCGATGATCGTCGCTCGCGTAATCAACCCGGACCTCCCAGATAAGAAAAACGGATCGATATGGCCGAATAAACGAGAGCTTCCGCGCTTCCCTATTAACTCACCTCAGACGCCCGATTGGTATCCATCCATAAGGAATCTTAACCAATTCAGTGTGAGGCGAAGGTGGGTAACTTGTACAATGATTGAGGTCTCAACTGGTTGAACACACGGATTTAGAAACTCAGCTCTGGTAGTGATTAAGATGCGGAGCAATGGTATACGTATTCGGGTTCCAGTGAAAACTCATTTCTCGTGCAGTCGTCGATAGCGTCAAGGATAACAAGTGTCGTGCGACGAGTTCGACCTTGAGCAGGCGATAACATCAATCCCGGATTTGGCACTCGAATTCATCTGGTTATACGGCTCCAGGATAACAACATCCTTGAACGTGCGGTTAAATTGAGCGAGTTCTGGAAAGGATCGTCACCTCGAGAAAAGAGAAAAGAAGAAATTCTGCTGCAACATCTTCTCCCACTTTATCAGTGGGGTTCTCACTAGGTCAACTTGTCAATCCCAACGAGTCCATGAGCAGGTACATGGGTACCCTTGCTCCATTAGCGCTCTCCAAGCACACACTCTCCATCAATATAGTCACACGAGTGCCTTCAAGACAAGACAACGGGGCATCCCTTGCAGCGATCATGCCTCGCGTCGTTCATTCGAGGAAAGACTGAGAGACCCGCTTCGTCTGGAAGAACCGACTAGGAAGGAATGAAGAGGGCGAATATTTCCAGCGACGAATGCTACACCAAACTTAGCCAAGTTTCCGCAGCCGAATGGACCCTTAGTGATATTGACCTAGAAGGTACCCTTCCCTACCTAAACACGGAACCTAGGGGGATATCCCCAATGCGAGCATGGAGTAAGCGCGTATGGTGGTAAGGAATCGAAGAGTAAACCACTGATGAAGATGCTCTTCGGCATGATAAAGATAATGGGGAAGGGGCCCCCCATTGTTCGTCGTCGCCGCAGGTAGGAGAATACGTCGACGTGGTGCATTTCTTCTCTCCAGTCTCGTACCAGTGGACCTTCTCACTAGGTCGATTTTTCCAATCCCACGGAGGCCGATGAGCAGATATATGGGTGGCCTTGCTCTGTTAGCACTCTCCAAGCACTTGATCTCGGCCATATAGCCGCGCACCTTCGAGACAAGCCAATGGAGCAACCTTGCGGCCAGCGTCAGGTCTCGCGTCACACATTCGAGGAAGAAACGTCAAAGACCCCGGTCTGTCCGGAGAGGCGACTAGGAAGGAATGAAAGAGGGCGAATATTTGAGTGACGATGCTTAACGATATTGACCAAGGGGGTGCCCTCCACCCCCTTAACACAGATAGCCTTAGGGAGGCACCCCCAGGGCGAGCACGGAGCTGAGCGCGCACGGTGGCAAGGAATCGAAAGATAAACACCTTTGACGAAGACACTCTTTGCCATGATATGGCTTCATCGGTAGATAAGATAGGTGTCGTCGATGAGAGCTGCGTATAAGGATACCACTGTCGATGATCGTCGCTCGCGTAATCAACCCGGACCTCCCAGATGATGATGAATACCTCGATATTTAAACTGCAGCTACCAGCCGCTCCCGAAGGACGCCAAGGGCAGGGGACCGAAGGACTGGGGTGATTGTACATACACAGAATATGACAGGCTTGCAGCAGCTCTGCGGCGTGTCCCTCGGCGGCGAGCACGCCCCGTACGTTGCCGCGGCAGGCCTTGCAAGTGGTGGCATCGAGTGCGTTGATGGGGGTGCGGACCTCAAGCTCCTCGTGAGTGGGCTCGGAGAAAATCTCTAGTTTTGCATGGGCTTGGACACCATTCCGGACACAAAATGTAGAAACCTTGGTCGCTCGGGTGTCCAAATTGTTCGAATGATGAGCGGAATTCATGATCCTGTACACAGCCTCGTCTGGACGTCTGTCGATGTTTGCTGAGCTGGGGCTTTTGTCACAATGCTAACATCAAACTCCGGAAGAACGAAATAGGTGTTAGTCTCGACTTCCCGATCGAGGAATCGGAGATATCCGAAAATCTAAATCCGCCTTTGCAGGAGGGGTTACGCGTCTGAACAAGCACATTACAACAACAGCATGGTAAGTCTCTAGTGCTAAACTCACGAAGCCGCGGAAAATGACCCGTACTCTTTCAGGCCAGACGTTATGATAGTAAGCACCGCCAAACACTAATCGTTACACTTCCCATTTGACTAAATAAATCTCTTTACGCGTAGGCCGTACGACAATCTTCTCGCCAGAAGGCATGTATGCGATTTCCAGCGAGTCTGGCGAGCGTGCGTTCTTGTATTAACGTATCTTACCTCCTCCCTCAGGGCGTCTCTACCAGAGTATGTACCATCACCCTACACCTAAATTTCTCCCAAATTAACTCATGATACCGTAGTCGAATATGCCATGGAGGCGATTTCACATGCAGGAACCGTAATGGGTGTCCTTGCGAAGGACGGCGTCGTTCTGGCAGCCGAGAAGAAAGTTACCGGGAAATTGTTAGATCTTTCCATTGCCAAGGAAGGTGGATATGGTGGTAGTGGAGAGAAGATCTTTCTTCTAAATAAGTAGGCCAAACGCTTTTCCTTCCATGCCTCGTTTATCATCGAAACCCCTATTTCTCTGTCCAGTAACGTTGTGGCCGGCGTGGCAGGTCTTACGGCAGACGCCAACTCCCTCATCAATTACGCACGACAAGCTGCTCAAAGGCATCTTTTCTCTTTCAATGAAGACATCCCAGTAGAACAGCTTGCCCAACGGTTGTGCGATTTGAAGCAGGGCTATACTCAATATGGGGGTCAGTCATCCACGCCCGCTTCTGTCGCCTTCTCACTTCGCTTCACATATCGCTTCACCCACCACTAGGTCTTCGTCCATTTGGTGTATCACTCTTATATGCAGGCTACGATCCACACTACCAATTCCAGCTATACCACTCCGATCCATCAGGGAATTACAGTGGATGGAAAGCG
Source organism: Hydnum rufescens UP504 (assembly GCA_014904985.1). Lineage (NCBI taxonomy): Eukaryota > Fungi > Basidiomycota > Agaricomycetes > Cantharellales > Hydnaceae > Hydnum > Hydnum rufescens. The sequence goes on from MU129083.1 coordinate 3,399, forward strand.
ACGTGCATCGGTGCGAACAACGGCACAGCACAAAGTCTTCTCAAACAAGAATACAAGGATGGCTTGTCCACGGAAGAAGCTATCGCTCTGACGATAAAGATCATGAGCAAGACCATGGACTCCACCACACTCAGCAGTGAGAAATGTATGCACTTCATTACCCATTACTTGATATCCTTTGTTTGACACTCGCATTGCGTTCTCGCTGTTCAGTGGAATTCTCGACCCTCACACTTGATCCAACGACGAAACAACCGCTTGCGAAGATATACAAGCCGGCGGAGATTGACGCGTTGTTAGCGAAACATGGAATCGAGAAGAAGGAAGACGACGTAGCAATGGCAAGCTGAAACAGTGTACAATATTTCATTCTGTCTTTCGGTGTCTAAACTGCGCATACAGTATGGAGTAACCTTTATCTCCTAGGCAGTTTGGGTATGAAGTGCTATGCCGCAGTTATCGACATGGGCTCCCCATGCGATTGTCGCCAATGAAAACGGATCGATATGGGCGAATAAACGAGAGCTTCCGCGGCTTCCCTATTAACTCACCTCAGACGCCCGATTGGTATCCATCCATAAGGAATCTTAACCAATTCAGTGTGAGGCGAAGGTGGATAACTTGTACAATGATTGAGGTCTCAACTGGTTGAACACACAGGATTTATGAAACTCAGCTCTGGTAGTGATTAAGATGCGGAGCAATGGTATACGTATTCGGGTTCCAGTGAAAACTCATTTCTCGTGCAGTCGTCGATAGCGTCAAGGATAACAAGTGTCGTGCGACGAGTTCGACCTTGAGCAGGCGATAACATCAATCCCCGGATTTGGCACTCGAATGTCATCTGGTTATACGGCTTCCAGGATAACAACATCCTTGAACGTGCGGTTAAATTGAGCGAGTTCTGGGAAAGGATCGTCACCTCGAGAAAGAGAAAGAAGAAATTCGTGCTGCACATCTTCTCTCCACCATTATCAGTGGGGGTTCTCACTAGGTCAACTTGTCAATCCCAACGAGTCCATTGAGCAGGTACATGGGTACCCTTGCTCCATTAGCGCTCTCCAAGCACACACTCTCCATCAATATAGTCACACGAGTGCCTTCAAGACAAGACAACGGAGCATCCTTGCAGCGATCATGTCTCGCGTCGTTCATTCGAGGAAAGACGTGAGAGACCCTGCTTCGTCTGGAGAAACCGACTAGGAAGGAATGAAGAGGGCGAATATTTCAGCGACGATGCTACACCAAACTTAGACCAAGTTTCCCGCAGCCGAATGGACCCTCAGTGATATTGACCTAGAAGGTACCCTCTACCCCCTCAACACGGATACCCTAAGGGGGATATCCCCAATGCGAGCATGGGTTAAGCGCGTATGGTGGTAAGGAATCGAAAGATAAACCCACTGATGAAGATGCTCTTCGGCATGATAAAGATAATGGAGGCATTTTCGTCTTCGCCGGCAGGTATGAGAAGTATCGTCGACGTCGATGAGAGCTGCGCATAAGGATCCACCGTCGTCGCTCGCGTAATCATTCGATATCCAGATTGCATGCCGCACGCCGATTCAAGCTACGTTCCATCTAGTATCACAACTAGGGCACAATTCTGGGAGCATGTGTACCACCAACTCGAGGCTCTCATAAGTGATCAGCGCAACTGGGTCAGCTCGAGGCTTGAATTGCCTGCTCTGTGCTTACATGCCGCCAGGTGTCAAATTTATCCAATGCTGCATCTCTGATATATCATTCCCTCCTCGCATTTTCACCTCACTTTGGTGTGAATGAACGTGCAGTCAACTGGTGTGGTACGTCTGTCCTTTCCATCAACGTCATAATTATCCCATGGTGCGGGGGATTTCATTACTAACTGTAAACAAATGATACCTTGCGAAGGCTTCTACCTAGACTCTAAGCTTTTCCCCGGAAAGCAGGACCGTGATTCGTCGCCAATGCTGCTCTTGGCTCCATTTGCAGGTAAACCAGCTTGTCAATTCATCCATGCCAAGGCTGGCAAAGGTGTATGCGCCGACGCGTACGTGGGCAGGAGACCGCTATCTGTCCCAAACGTGGGTGAGTTAACCCCTGCCTTTGGAGTGTTCTTCGAATACGCCTCGCTGATTCTACGTATCGTTTTTATCTTTGTGTATGTAGAAGAATACCCTGGACATATCGCTTGCGATGGAGATACTAAGAGCGAGCTGGTGATCCCTCTCATTACGGAAACCTCTTCAGGTGACGAGATAGCACTGGGCGTGATCGATTTGGACTGCGTTGCTCTCGAAGGATTCACTCACGATGACATCGAAGGACTCCAGAAAATAGCTAATCTCATTGTATCTTCCTGCGATTGGGAATAACAAGCAACGGTCCGATAGCCATCCAGCAGAGGGATTAGTACCCAACAATAAACCAATGTACGCACCGCATCTTCACCTATTCGCCGCCTGAGTCTTCACCCACTCTTCCCACTCCGTGTGCAACTTCTTCTGTATCTCCCATTCCTTCGTGAGTTTCTTCCCACGACTCTTATTCAACTCCACACCCGTGCCGTCCGTCAACGGTATACCATCCTCGTTCCACGACCCGTACGACCCTCAGGCACGTTCGGTGGCTTGAACATCTCATCAGGCGGGAGACGGCCCCGTCCAACTTAGCCCGCTTCTTCGCTAGGTCAGCTTCGGCCTGTGCAGCCTTCTTGGCCGCCTTTTCCGCCACAATGGCTGCCTTTTCTTCTCGAGCACGCTGAAGTGTTTCAGGATCCACGAGTTTTACTAATGCTCTCCCATCTGGGAAGGCACAAGTGAAATGAATAAGAATACAAGGTCCCCTCCGCCGTGGATGGAATAAGATGAACGAACCCTCTTGATCGTCCAAAGCCACACCTAAAGGTACCAGATCAACATCACGCAGTCTGTCACTCAAGACAAGAATATCGCGGGCGGGAGCCTGTGAAATAGCGAGCCGCCGCACGTCATCTCTGAACGTCGACAGCACCCTCAAGTAAGGCAACAGAACCGCTTCCCGCTAGATAGAAATAGAGCGCATCTTCAATTTATGGTCCAACAATATGTATATATGTTGGCGATACTCACATCGAACGACTCTGGATCATCGGTGGTCGCACTTCCCCAGCCAATGTAAGCTGGGCCCGCATTAACGGCTGATCCTTCAGCAAGCCCGAACATCCTCAACATCTTCGTGACCCACGCAGCAACGTTCTGCACGACCCGAATATTGACCGAGGTGCGGCCGCGAGAGAGGTAGACGTTGGTGCGCGAGACAAGTTGTACCAGACGCGCAAGTGCCTCGGGGGTGTTGAAAGAGTCGCAAAGTGCGGTCCGGAACGCGTGCTGCGTTTGATGTAGGCTGTGTAATGACTTGTTAATATCTATGGATATCAGGCAGACAAGAGAGCGTGATCCCTACAATCCTGTCAGTTCGCGCTCTGCATCCTCATAGTGATGTCGAGAATCTAAGGGCACGCCTTTGGATTTGGATTCCGTTATGAGCGCTTTGACGATACTGAAGAAGTTCTAGGTATAGTCGGTCAGAATAGTGGGGCGATATTAAAGAACGGAACTATTTACGTCAAACATGGTCTCGATCGTTTTCGTCTCCGCTAAGGCACTCTCCCGGAAGTCCATCTTCGCACTCCATAATTGACCAAGGAAAACAAGACGCAACTGACGAGCAGTGTACAACTTCAAAGCATCCTGTATAAAGGGTGTGATTAGAGTGACATCCGCGTGCACACAGCGCCCAGTTACAGACTTCAATAGTGATGAAGTTCTTCAGTGACTTGCTCATCTTCAAGCCTTCGATGTGCAAGTGCCCAGTGTGGAGGAAATAATTCACCCATTGCTGACAGTCGTGATAGGCCTGAACCGATCGAGAACGATCGTCACACGACGCGCATCCGCTGGGTCAAGTCGAACATTGGGACGTACCTCGGACTGCGCGAGCTCATTATCGTGATGCGGAAAGGCCAAGTCCACACCACCTGAGTGGATGTCCATGTTATCACCCAGGATCTCCGTGGCCATTACAGAGCATTCGATGTGCCACCCTGGCCGGCCAGGACCCCATGGAGAAGGCCAAGCAGGCTCGCCAGGCTTGGAAGCCTTCCATAATGCAAAATCCGCTGCGGACCGCTTCGAAGAGCCTGAGGATAAGGCGCCTACGAAAGAGGCGAGTCCATATAATGGCCTTTATTGAGCTAAGTGGCGGAAGGAATGGAAAAAAAAAAAAACACCTTCGCCTTCCTCTAATAGTTCCTTATTGCCTTTATTCCAAGGCATTAATTTCGCGTATGCATGGGTCCAGTCCGTCCCGTCCCCAGACGACCGCTTTGCACCGTCAAATGCACGAGTGTCGAAATACACACTGCCGTCGCCTGTAGAATACGCGTAGCCGTTTTTGATGATGCGCTCAACATACGCCACGATCTCAGGCACATACTCTGTAACGCGAGTGAGGGTGTCGGGGGGCTGGACACGAAGGGAAGCCATGTCAGCCATGAATTGGTCTTCCCAATAGGCAGCGAGGGAGCGGAATATGCTGTGGTCTGTGATTTCTGACTTATACTGGATGGTGTAAGAAGTGCAAGAGGTTAGGGGTTGTCGTTGTTATCAGGGGGATGTGAACGGGCGGACCTGGTTGTCCAACCAAGGACCAAGGATGTCGACCGCAGAACTGATGAGAGCATGTGCACGAGGCTGGTCGATTCGATTCTCTACTTGATCTTTCTTGGCATTTAAAAGGCCTTCAAAGGCAGAGTTCTGAATTTCAATTGGTGCATGAAAAGACATCATAAGGAGACTAAGCGATCCAGTGAACGGGGGTGTGCCTACCAGCGAATTCACGTGCATGTGAACTTTTCATCGCGTTCGGAACAGGCTTTTGTCCACGCTGCGTCTGTCTTCACGCGATTGGAAATCTCGAGCCACGAGAGTAGTTCTGCACCGGGTTTTAATGTATCTGACGATTGGAAGGGAGGGTTCAAGCTTGGAATGCAGATACGATGTGAAAGCTTTTTCGACATTCGAGATTATGATGGATGTAAGAGCTTGAGTCTGCTCTTGCAGACGAGAGACAAGATAATTATATCGTGCGCGCTGAATAATCTTGAAAGACACGCCATCAGGATGTGATCGGTTCATGGGGTACGATCAAACGCACTTTATCGTCTATATCAGTCACATTGATAACAAAGTGCACATCATAACCAAAGTAGTCTACGAGAATCCGTCTGATAATATCTTGGGTGACATAGTTTCTACGCAAGTGTTGTAGAGTATTATTCGGCCATCAAGAACATCACGGGAGCGCCATTAACGTACCGTGCATGTCCAAGATGAGCCGCATCATACACAGTCGGCCCGCAGTTATACCACTTGACGAGCCTACCATTCATTGGCACGAAGTCATTCTATCGATGGATTAATCTATCTACAAGCCCTCATCGTTCCAATGTGCGCCAAACTGACCTTGGCCTTCGTCATCGAATTGTATACCTTAAGGACGGGCTCGCGTGCCCTTGGGACAGGCGTGATCCAATCAGGTTGCTTCGCCTTACCCTTTTCTGCCGTTGTGGATAATGAGTTGGACATGGCGCCTTGGCAGATAGTCCGGATAAGATGGGGGTGACACTCGTGAGCTTGGGAAAGAAAACAGAGAGAAATTCTGCTAAGGCAAATGGGGCGTCGAATTGACTGTACACTGCAAAGCATACAAAAGTGCCCACACAATGTGAACCACCTCACGGAATTAAAACCACGCCAAAAGCCGTTTCCCACGCCTGATTTCTAATCACGTGATGGTACAAGATACAAGCGCCCGTACTGACAGGACGCGTGCACGCCTTATGGACAGTGCACAATAATTTTAAACGAACAGGGCGGTAACTACCAAACCGATAGCTGCTAAGAATCCATTCACCGAGGCCGATGCACTACCAGCACTGTGGGGATTCGAGGTGGGGTTGAGGGGTGCCCCCTTGGAAGTAGCGGATGGGGAGCCTGGAGTCGTCGAGCCCCCAGTGATAGAACCGGAAGAGGTGCAGGAAATGCTGGACGGAATTGTATAATTCGCCAGGAGAACGACATCCGAGCACTGGTGGCCCATCCTCAGTACACGAACAGACATAAGAAAGAAGAGCACCCATGCCTGGTGAAGGACCCCGTCGCCGCCGTTATAGATCATAAGAATTGTGGCGTTGGATCCGTCAGTAGCCGCGGAAACCCCAAGGCTGGAGACATTGACGTGCACGCAGAAGCTGCCTTGGACGGTGGTGGACCAGGAAGGCAAGAGAAGTCCGTATGTTACACCGGAGGGGGTAGTGTTGAAGTTGCTGAGAGTCGTTGGGTCGCTGCTAAATGAAACGGCGGCTATAGCTACGGAAATCCGAACAGCATTAGCGCGCACTCTTGGGATACTTGCTGACCACCTACAATCTGCGGTTGAGTGGTAGCTGGAGTATTCAATGAAGCCTCCACTGAGTGGGAATGGAGTGCGCGTATTGTTTACGCTAAAGCCACCTGTGTTCGACGAAAGACTGAATACAGCTCAAGTGCCAGGCCACAAAAACCTACCACATGGTGCTTGAGATTCTGAGTCCTATTGAACATGCCATCGTGTGATTGATCTGCAACTCCCAAGGGTACAACGATAAAGCATTTACATCGGAGAATCCACGAGTCCATGGATAGTCCAAGGTGAAGTGGGCCTGGCAGGCAGCGGTAAAAGCGCTTAGGGCGAGAATTTTTGCGGAGACCATACCGGTTTGAGGTTGGGAGCTGGAGATACGGGGATTTTCCAGTGACCTTTATAGGGCGTTCCTATACATCTCCTCTCAGACAAGACACACCTCGAGAAGAATTTTTTTCACCCCAGGGGTCACGGGACCTATTTGCCTGATAATGCACACAACAGTTCCTGGGTGTGGCGTGGCCACGACTTCCTGTGGGCGTAACCCTGTGGCAAGTCGGCGACGGTCCCCTTGACGTGCCCTGGGGGGGGGGAACACTGGCCCTGTTCTCACCGACACATAAATCTCTCACTTCGAGCAAATGACTGGAAGCCTAACATGTGGCAGTGAATCCCAGAGGTGAACTGGTCAACATCACAGCCCTTGAAGCAATAGGACTTGCGAGTACGGTCGTTATTTTTTGTATGTGTCAAGGTGTTGGGTGTTGTCTCACAGCGCCAACACCTTTCAAGGCACCAAGAGGGTTCCGAGTCAAGGTAAGTTCTCAATTGATAGCGCATTAAGCAACGTCGCAGGCACAAGGGTCTAATTAATACGAAGCGAGGCGACTGGGGACTCGAACCGAAAATACTGTAAATGGTCTAGAAGTCAGCGCTCATTGCCAGGAACTCTTCAAACATCCGTCAAAGGCAACTATTTGCAGAGATTGCGAACAAAAATTTTTTTTTTCTTGTGGATCACCAGTGAGCCGATTATAGATAGCCACAGAGGAAACTCAAGGAAAGGATGAAGTGGTGCCCCAACAATATCTGAGCATAAGAGTGTGCTTCAGGTGAAGGGACTCAACGTAGTGTTGCTGCGACTGGACTCGAGTCTTCGGCAACACAAGATTACCCTCCATCGGGTTTAGCCGATCACTCAACACCACGGGAGCGAAGGTTTTTGCTTTGTGTGTACAACCTAGAGCGCGTATGTTGGATTCCGACTTTGGTGCTCGTGAGTACTTAGGCAACATGCACGCTCCCGTGCGATTGCCATCGCATCGGTCTCACACAATCCTACTGCCAGCATGCCGCTCAAGCCCCCCACTTCAACGTCTAGTTTCTTTCCACCGCCTATCCATCTCTCGCATTACGCCCGTAAACAGGCGACTCCTTCTGCTTCGCCTTCACCTAGTAAAAGGCGGCGTTTAAGCCCCTCCTCTACGCCTTCTACTGTGAATTCACCAGCACCTTCTGATGTTGAGGCTCTCACGTCTGCACGTTATCGGTCCTCTATGCGTGTTCTATCCGTCTGGAACTCACTAGAAACCAAGTATGCTCGTGATCTTGCCGACGACGACGTCGTTGACATCGTTACGGGCCGCGTGATCCAGGACAAGGGCGTACTAAGACAAATGCCTGAAGGCAAGTGGGCCATCGGGTGCTTTGCCGGTGTCGGCGAAGATGAAAGCATCAACACTGACCCAGAAGACGGAAATCCCGACGACGAGGACGATGAAGATGAGGATGAGGATTTTGAAGGTTGGTCGAGGGTTGATTATCAATATCCAGCGGCTCCCCCCATTATGGTTGCACCCTCTCCCACCAAATCGATCTCATCCCTTGCTGCATCCATGGTTCAGGATGACGAGGAGGATCTTCGTGCTTTTATGCGTGCGGAGGAAGCCCGAAGAGCCAGGGAAGGCGATATTGATGCACATTTGGATGCCCTTTCTATTCCGGAAGAAGAGAATGACGATGACGAAGAGGAAGAGGAAGAAGCGGTAGAAGGCGAAAATGGGTCTGAACTAGAAAGCGATCTGGGGAAAGAAGTTGAAGACGAGAGCAGTGATGACGAGCTGAATCTGGGGACCCATCTCCAATACGCCGCGCCTCCGTGGCACGTTCTAAATCCGTCCGGAGGCGAAGTCTAGAGCCCTTCGAGGATGAAGGGTCTAGCTCTCCCGAATTAGGGGGGTCTATGACCTCCGCTCAACGTCCTCCATCACCATCTCCCCTGCCTAAATCATTCGTCAAACCTCTGGCCAGGCGACGAGAAGCCTCACCCAACCCACAACAGCTCCGAACGCCACCAATTTCAAATGCCTCTGTTGAACCTTCTGATGTTGTTCCAATCGTCCCACCGTCCTCTGTACGAAAGGCGTCGCCGTCTCAACGTAAGGTGAAACAGCAAAAATTGAAGTTTGATCTTATCCCACAGTACAGTGACGACGATCTCTCTTCACGCCGCCAGCAGGAGACCATCGAACGCTCGCTATCTCCCTCACCCCCGCCGAGTCGTGTTGAACGTTACGTTTCCGAATTACGTTTCTCCAACTCGTCTCGGAAACGAAAGCGGGGCCGCGAATCGATAGACTTGTCGCCACAAGGGACCTCTTCGGACGTTGAGGATCCTTCCCAAGCAGACAATGACATTGATCCTCTTGAGCGATTCTCCGACATTGATGAACAATATCCCTCCTCCCAATTCGCAGCAGACAACGTTTCGGAAGGGGGTCCTCATAACATCGACGAGCCTCATCCTCACGTGTTTGCGTACAGCCCCGAACCCTGGGATCAAGCTGAAGCCGATGTCTTCTCTCACCCCGGACCTTCATCCAGGGCAGGGAGCTTGGCTGAGTTGCGGCAGTCTGTTCTTCCCATGCCTTACCCTCATTCCACCCCACTTCCTCATGCACCTCCACAGGTACATCCTCCTGATCCAAGCGTTCTGGCCCAGGTGATGTACAGCTTGAATTATCTTGCATTTTCAGGTTACGGCACACCCCCCCTCCTAACACCATATCTCCTGGCCATTCCCGACGTCCACATTATCCACTTCCGCCTCCGTCGTCCTCATATCCCTATTATTCTTATTCAATGTCGACCCTACCGCCCCCTCCATTACACCCTCAATTGTGGTCATCACAACCCCAACCCCAGCCCCAGCCGCATCAAGCACCCCATGCCCTTCCCCCTCTCAGTCGGAGGTCTCGTGCTCTGCTAAGCACCCATGGGCGGCAATCCACAACGGTAACCCCTGTCCTCCGACGGCGGATGTCTTCCGTATTCCCCGATAATTCCACACCTCTCGCAAGACAGTCCTCAAGCTCGCCGGATTCGTCACCTCTATCCTCTCCTACCAAACCTAGAAGTATAGAACCTCACCGTGAACCAACGACAAAGGCAAGGGTGAAGACTAGCATGCTACCTCCCCCGAGCCCATTTCTCTCGCACCGACACTCAACGCAGGAGATCTCTACTACTTCCACTTCAACCTTTGGATCCACAGAACCACCCTTGCGGGGTCACAGTTTAAGTCCGCAGAAATTGGCCCTCCGTCCTTCGACCGCGTTGCCGGAGAGATCCAGGGGTTCGTCTGTTTCCTCGGGGTCAATGTCGTCGCAGAACGGCACCCATGATTTGTCCGCGGCCCTGAACCGGAACCCAGGACGTGGTTCGGTCTTGCCTTCTAGTCCTGGTGCCGCACGCACCCCTGGTCGGCACCAGCCATCAGGACTCGACAATGGGAATGTTACTAAAACTTTTACGACCCCTACCAAACGACGTCCATTACCCCTTCCCTCCACGGCTGGGAGTAGTACTCCACGCAGTCATCTGGTCATGGAATTCGTGGATATTCCTCCGCGGACCGTTCGAGGATTGGCCAACCGTGGAGCCGGGCGCGCTGAGTGAATATAGATGGCTGAGATCTCAATGACGGGCAGTTTGTTTATTCGTTTTGTTTGGTCTTGCTTTCTTGCTTGTATTACTTGTTCTTTAATAGGTGATGGTGTATTTCGAATGAGACCTGCTATGTGCCGCTTACAGTGTTCCGCAAATCCGCAATTGACAGGAGGGTTGTCGTGGGCCTGCCTCTGCTGGTCTCTTCTCCGTTGGAGTGCTCGTAAGTCTGGATCACGTGGATGGAATTGTCGTTCAATCATCAATGGTTGGTTCTCTCGTGACCACCTTGTTTGATGTCATGGGGTATTGGGGCACATAGCGTGCGCACATTGCAGCTCTGCAAATCGATGCCTTTCTGCTTCTGCCTCGCACACATCCATCTTGAATCCGTTCCCATACGATATGGATTTCAGCATTCAGCTCCGCCATTGCAAAACTGGTGGACCCTTGCTCCAAGCACCCTTCCGTCCACAACGGATCTCAATGTCGGACATATCCCGCTTTGTGATGAATGCGATGTAGGCCCCAATTTTCCAGTGGGGGTGTGAGGGCATCTGGCAACTCGAAAACCTATATATGTATATATCTTACAATTGACATCTCTTCGCAGTCTTTGTTTCCCCGTCTTCATGGTTATTGGTTGATGTCTCTCTGCAGGGAAGGAAAATAGGAATGGGAAAGTCATCTCAGTCCACTACCCTTTCCTCCTTTTTTTTCTCTCAAGTTTGATCATATCAGGATATAGGCCGGTGGGGGCCCCAAAAAGATCTTTTGGGGATCATTACTGTAAGGTGTATCCACCTGACTTATCAGATTAAGGAAACTCTTATCAAACGCACTGATTAGCATTTAATACAAGGAATGATGAAAACTACCTCTACATATGAGTACGTAATTACCATACTTGGAATTTACTGAGACGAGAAGCTTATACTGAACGAATTGCATGGATAGGCGACGACAGGTGGATTCGGTGCTTGGCGATGATAAGTCTGGTTCTCCCCAACAAGGAAGACTCTGCCTACGGTTGAAAGCAGGGAAGCAAGTGTCAGTTTCTCCTACGTGAGAATATTATGATCGTAGCGATATGGATCGCTTCTGCCACCACACGTACCCTGAGGGAATGTACATAATGGTTCCAGTTTTGATCGTTGAGTAGACACATCCAGTGACGTTAAAAACCACAGCACGATCAATATTAACATGCGCTGTTGAAGTAATGACCGGTTGGAATGTACAATGCATGATATCCCACGCGAGCCGGGCTGCGGTTTTACAGCATACTCGGATCTGTATGCTGTCACTGCTATGGTATCTTAGCACAGAGTTACGCTTCCTCGTGCGGCGGCTGGAAGGTTTCAAGTGAGAAAAGAGACACGAGCATGAGGGCTCTGGGATTTAGATTGTCATGGTTGGGAGGTGAGTGGGAAGCTTGAAAGTACAATGGGGGTCTCCTAAAGCCGGAGATATGAACGTCTCCAGGCAACCGCAGATTAAGTGCCGTTGCACTGAGAATACAGAAATGGAATTACTGTTCAGCCGACACTCGGAAATCTCCAAGGATGGCCCTGTTGACTTGACTACGGAGCGGGCCTCCTCAAGTAAAAACACAAACCAGTTTTTTTCTGCTCCATCCCGCCTACAGCTCACCCTTTCCCGATGGATTCGCGCACCCCTTACCCCAAGAGGGCCAATGACAGTCAACAGAGCCATCGGAACGACTATGAAGGCAACGCAGGCGCACTTCCTGACACCCAGATCCAAATGCCCTACCCAGAAAATGAGACTTTCCCATTGGGGGACGTTCCGTCCTTTCGACATATAGCCTCATCCTCTTCTCTGAGCCTCACCCCTACCACGTACACGGAACACGGAGTAGCGGACCCCTTCGACGAAGACGAAAAGAAGCCATTGACTGGTGCTGGAACGTCTCGTTATCCTCCTGTCACGTACGTGTGCCTATTCCACTTTCGCGCGTCGTTCGTGGTCGTCATATCATAGACTGATCAATTACATGCACTTGCCTCGTGTTCCTCAGTCTCGCTGATCCTGGTTCATTCGGTCCGGACTTAGTTCGCCCTGTCTCTAGCGCCTCGGGCTCCACGGGGTCGACCGAGCGTGCATGGAGACACCGCCAAACGATCAAACGGGGCGTTACCAAGAGAGTGCCTCTTGTAGCTGGCAATTTCATCAATGAATATCCAGTGCCCACAGCAGTACGAAATGCGATTGAGCCGAAATGGGCGAATAGTGTGTCATTTTTTCTCTGTCCTGTCACCATTTCCTGAGGTCTCGTGCCTAATTCTCACAGCCAATACTACCGAGTTTACTCACATGAGGTGCATCATTTCATCGTATTTTACTCCAAGCCTGCATTAAGCCTTTGGTTTTCCAGGTATACCGCGGCTACGGTGAGTTCAAGTATATTCACGGAGGCAACCGGTGGCTCACGTATTGAACGGGCTCACCGTGGGGCACCAGTGTGATCCTGATGAATTTACTGCGGCAAATGGCTGGTCCCTCCGCGCTAGTAATTATGGACGCCAAACGGACCTTTTGATTGCAGTCACCAGCTACAACGAGGTTCATTTTATTCAATCTGACTGAATGCCACTATTTACTCATACTCTCACTTACAGGATAAAATTCTTTACGCTCGTACATTACATGGTGTCATGCTCAATATCCGGGACATCTGCAAGACAAAGAGCTCAAAATATTGGCAAAAAAGTGCGGAAGATGGCATGCCCGCTTGGCAACGCATCACCGTCGCTCTTATTGCGGACGGTCTAGAACCGATGGACAAATCTGTCCTGGACCTCCTCGCAACGGTCGGGGTGTATCAGGATGGCGTGATGAAGAGTAATGTGGATCTTAAACCCACGGTGGCGCACATCTTCGAGGTTTGGGTCAATATTTCGAGTTGCGATATTTTGCAGCTGAACTTTCTTGCTGGTTCTAGTATACCACCCAGTTGTCACTCGATGCGACGCCCGCACTCGTCTTGCCCCATGGTGGTGACCCAAATAATCTCGTTCCAGTTCAAATCGTAGGCAGATGCCGTCTATTTCCCACACCCCGCATTTATCTCTTTTTTATGATCACATGTAGATCTTTGTTGTTAAAGCCAAGAATCAGAAGAAGATCAACAGTCATCGTTGGCTTTTCAACGCTATTGGGGGATTCCTCCAGGTGAACATCAATATCAACAATATCTGTCAGGCATGGCATCATGTTTATTGTCCAAATCTTAGCCTGAATTGTGTGTGCTGCTCGATGCGGGAACCAAGCCAGGACACAAGTCCATCTACTATCTGTATGTCTCCTCTCTCGACCGTGCCCGAAGCGAGGATCGCTGATTACCTTCTCCATTTATTACCAGGTGGGAGGCTTTCTACAACGATCCAAACCTGGGTGGTGCGTGCGGCGAGATTCATGCCATGCTTAAAGGCGGCAAGAAGCTTTTGAATCCTCTCGTTGCTGCACAAAACTTTGAGTACAAGGTATATATAGTATGGATCTGCTTGGAATGTCCCACTCATCCTTTCCGCCCTCAATCAGATGAGCAACATCCTAGGTGGGCCTCTACCCCTGTCAATATTAGAATTGGGCTGATGGATGTGCGTTACTAGACAAACCTCTGGAGAGTAGCTTCGGCTATGTATCCGTGCTTCCTGGCGCGTTTTCTGCATATCGGTACCGTGCGATCCAAGGCCGTCCGGTGAGATCCTCGATGTGATATGTACTGCGTGTTCTTATGCCTCCATTTCAGCTTGAACAATACTTCCACGGCGATCATTCTCGTGAGTCGAACTGAAACTTGCCATTGATAGTGATCCGTGCTTGAATGGTTGACTCCTCCCTTTGCAGTCGCCGAACGCCTGGGAAGAAGGGTATCTATGGTATGGGTATTTTCACCAAAAATATGTTTTTGGCCGAGGATCGCATCCTCTGCTTCGAACTGGTGGCCAAGGCGAATTGCAAATGGGTTCTCACGTCAGTGCATGTGTTCCAACGTATTGACTGGTGGTTCTGAGGCAGTTTTTTCTAAGATACGTCAAACCAAGCAAAGCAGAGACGGATGTCCCAGAGTCGGCTCCGGAGCTTATCGGGCAGAGACGGCGATGGTTAAATGGGTGGGTGCGCTATCTTGATTCTTCATTGAATACGCCTTATCGATGTTTCTTGATCAGTTCATTTGCGGCATCAATTGTACGCATGTTTTGATGTCGATGACGACGATGAAATCTTAATACCGATTCTGCTTTAGTACGCCTTGGTTCACTTCTTCCGATTCTACAAATCTGGCCATGGTCCAATCCGGTAGGTTCTTCGATGTACCTCCCTGGCAAATATGTTGAAACCATTGGACAATAGAATGTTCTTCTTCCACGTCCAGGCCCTGGTAATGATTGTCCCATATCTCTTTTCGTCCTAGGAAGTTCCATTTATAAAGCCGATTTTTTTTGCGTCTAGTACAACGTCATCTCCCTCATTTTCTCATGGTTCGCTCTCGCCAACATCTGGCTCACGTTCAGCATCATCATCAATTTTCTGCCGGTGCAGACTCCCCCGGTTTATTTGTTCGGGACGCGCGTAGTGGTGCGTGATATTGTTTTCGAATGTCCAATCTTGTGGCTGAGCCATCTTGCATAGACACATTGGGTCAATCTGTCATTCGAGTGGATCTATGTAGGCCTCCTCGTGCTTCAGGTATGGTTCCAGGTTCTTTCTGTCTCAACCGAACATATTCCCTCAATCTCATTGTGGGGTGCATTTATAGTTCGTGCTGGCCTTGGGTAATCGGCCGAAAGGAGAAAAGACGGCCTATGTCATCACTCTCTGGTACGTGGCTAGCTTCAATAATATTATCTTCTATATCTTGATATTCATACACGCCCTTCTTAGTGTCTATGCATTTTTGTCACTGTACCTGATCGTTTGTTCCGTCTACCTCACGGTCAAGGCCTTCGCGGTGTGTTTCCACTTCGGTCCCAACGCCCTAAGTATTTCTCTGACCACACCTCTTAGTCATTGTCGTTAAAAAACCAACATACGGTAGCAGCAAAGTTTACCTACCTGATGTCCGGCACCAGTGGGGTCCTCTTAGCAGCGTTAGCTGCAACGTTTGGTACGTCAGGGATCTCGTTACATTTTCTGAATATCGCTTAGCCCTGTGCATCACCTAGGGGTCTATCTCCTTTCATCAGTATTCTATGTGAGATCGTTTGTGCCAGATCTTGAGTCTTCGAACTGACCTCTTCACTAGGGCGATCCTTGGCACATCTTCACCAGCATGCCGCAATATCTACTCTTGGCTCCATCATTCACAAATGTCATCCAGGTTTGTTATTGGAACTATATTATCGCCCTTGAAGTCTTTAACGATGTATGTATAGGTCTACGCTTTCAACAACCTGCACGATGTTAGCTGGGGGACGAAAGGCAGTGATAAGGCCGATGTGCTACCAGCAGTCTCGTCATCAAAACCGAAAGGAGACGCGCCTGCAATAGTAGAGGACGTAGCCCAAGTACAAGAGGATATCGACGCAGCGTTCCAGGAGACGGTAACACGAGCAGTGTCCAAACTACCCAAAACGACGAGCGTCGAGAAGCCTACGTTGGATGTGCGTGTATCTGGCCATCCCGACAGACATTGCTTAACCCACACCTTCACCAGGATGAGAATAAGACCTTTAGGACGCGACTGGTTGCCGCATGGTTGTTGAGCAATTGTGCGCTGGCAGTGGCTATCGAGAGTTTGAACGGAATCGGGTCTGGCAGTGAACAAACGGACGAAGCTCAGTTGCAATCCAAACAGCACATTTATTTCGCCATTGTTTTATGGACGACATTTGGTCTGTCTTTCGTGCGATTCGTTGGGGTAAGTTTGCTTTCTCGACTAAAAGTAATGGATATTTATCTTGACGTTCAATCCGGTAGTGTATGTACTATCTCTTTCGAAGAATCTCTTCAGGTGCTGTCGCCGAAATTAGAGGCTGTTCCGGGCTGTTCATCCAGTCTTTGTGGTATCGAGGCCAGGGGCTCCATTGGACATCATTCATTCACCATTCATTTTTTTTTTTTGCACTACACATTCCGACCATGGACGATTTTAATATGCATGGTATCCGTTCTCTACGGGTGAGGGGACATGAATCAATTACATTATGCAAATAGGAATGAAGTACAACCAAGAAAATGAGCGTGGTGAATAGGCGGTGTGCGCCGTCACGATGGTGTAAACAGGTCGTCCATTGTGACCTGTCTGATCCGATCTGGATCACTACTATTCGTACTTGCTCTAGATTTAGAGAACGAGCGACGATACGTCCGGGATTCGATGACGGGATATCTTGACTTCTGAAGGAAATAAATCGTTCAGGAATCTTTCACGATCCCGGCATAACGATCGAGGACATCGAAGAGACAGGGACACGTTACCTCCATTCTTGCGAAAACAGCCCGTTCAGCCTCCCCATTATGAAACGACGCTCGACGAGTTTCGGTCTCGACGGAAATCACCACAGGGGGTCCACTCTGCGCGTGAATAAAAAAATTAAAAATAAAAATAAGATAAGTGGGGGTAGGAAGGAGAGAAACTGTGTGTTCGTGGGGGGATGGCGGGGCGGGAAGGGAGGGAAGAGACAAACGATTAAAAAGAACATTAGGAAGCGCACGCTTACCGTGATCCCCCACGTATCGAGCGGTATGCCTGCGTCAATTTTCCACGATTCTTGGAGCTTCGTGCGGGAGTGTAGACTGTATTAACATTTTAGGAGGGATTAAGAACAGAGGGAAAAGACGTATCGTCAGCGAATGGTTCGTTAGATGGTAGAGAACACGACGGAACGGACATGGTGAGCAAGGCGAGCGTGTACACTTGTTTGAAAAGATATTCAGGCCTAGGCAGTTAGAGATTATTTATATCGTTTGTGAAAAACTCACTGTGTCCTTGGGTATTAATCATGAACATAACTGCGGCTTGTTTGCGGCAAAGATCGAACTTGCACAGAAATAAAAAAAAAGGAGGGGAGGGGGGTTGGTTCCCATCTCAAATTCGTCATGTGAGGATTGAGGTAATATCTTACTACTATCGCAAGAATAGATGCAATACTGCGCTAGGCGTGAGCCAACGGGTGAAAAAACATACAGCGAATGCGATCCGGAGAATGGCGTGCCTTGTCAAAACCCCAGTATTGATGATGTACAGTGCCATGGATCCGATGGCTCGGTCAGTCCTATCGGAAGCGAAAAGCAGCGATTGAGGAAGACGTCCAGGCACAGAGATCGCATCACTGGAGAATGTGGACCTACCGGGGGGCGCCCGTCCGTCGTCGCAACAAGAGGACGCACATGAATGCAGTGAGGACAATATTGGTCACTCCGTTTGCCGAGGCCCAGACGGTTAGCTTCCAGGCAGGTGTCCTCTGCCATGAGTTCACGGCGAGACGTAGCCTGTAAAGCCGAGGGGACTTGGATGAACGGATGGATGAGGGGGATAAGTGGGGAGAGGGACTAACTTGGTAATAGCTAGGACTATATCATGTGAGAATCTAATCGTTAACAATAGGAGGCGCATTCAAGGGGAAATAAGGTGACTAGCCAAGTCCCGAAGCTAGTGCATTAAAGCGTGAATCCTGAGGAAGAACCTGCAGCTTGAACCCGTGCTTACCAAATGCAAAGCAGATGAGGCCAATCTGCACATTGGGAAATGTTAGACCAATCCGCGGCACGATATTCGATACTACGCACGGGCACCAAGGTCACTTTCCAAGAACTGCTCACTGCACCGAAAAAAAAGGATGAATGTGTGTAGATGGCCGAAGTGATTATGGACAAACAATGATATATCCTTCGAGCCATATATGACTGGAAGGTGAGTGAAGCGTACACCTATCGAAATCCGAATCAGGAAAGGCAAGAAAAGTAGATTGCGTAAAAATGGACGCACGCTGCACAATAGGGGCATACGTGATTGCCTGGCAAACGGTGGATGAACTATCCGGGCTTTTTATATGCTCATATACTCACCATCGTGAGTGAAGCAGACTACGCCTGGGATCTGCAAACTGCTTGACAAAATACCAGTAAACGCTGTTGGCCGAACATCCCCTATGGATATCTGATGAGTAAAACAGCTGAAGAACCGGTGTGCGAGATTACAATTGGAATCCTTGCAGTGTCCTGAGGGATCCAAGGTAAGAATAATCTATTCTCCACGACACGGAACGAACTTCCCAGAGGAATGCAACCTATAGATTCCTCAGTGGTCTTGTCGAGGGAGTCAAGGACAATCAAGTGTGTGCTCACAGAACTCCGGGTTATAAGGCTATCTTTTGGGAATTTTTGATAGTAAATCCAGGCCTGGATTGTGGTGATGCCAAAGATGCTAAAAGTGACATCGTAAGTTGATGACAAAGAGCCAAGAAGACGTGACCAACGGTGTGCATGTCATGCATCCCAATAACAAGCTGGCTATGAGTTTCACCCGAGAGTCCATGCGAATTTGGGGTCAGTGTGGTCCACGACACAGTGGGCGGTAATGCTAGGTATCCGATCATGGCTTTAGAAATACTTTGATCAGGTGCCAGAATTTGAAAATATCTAGAAATGTCTCGGAAAATTCATGATTATCGTCGACGATTCGAGCATTGTTTGTCTGGCCACCCATCGTTTCTGGCACCAGCGTGCGAGGCATCCAACGAACACCACCAGAATTGCACGCGGGAATCACCCGCACAACGCAGAGTCCTCTGCAGAGTATTGCGATATCGTTCCCAAGTCGGACTGATAATCTGAAGAATGTGTCGGGAATTCAGGGGACCCCTGAGAAAACTATTCGCACGGGGCGGGTCCTCTGCCCGACATCTGCCACGTACCTCATCCCTGCTCATCCTAAAATTTCCCCAAATCTAACGCTGGTCTGCGCCTTCCATAGTTGGGTCGCTGGCGCAGGGATGGGATTCGGGTTCCGATGCTGAGTCATTGAATCCTGTGCCTGAAGAGTTGAAACTGCGGATTCCAGTAGGTTGGGTTTATAGCAATCTGAATAAGGCAGCCGTCCTACGCAGTTCCGATGCGCGCTTTCTTCCGTACCAGACTCTTGGATCTGTGAATCACCGCCATTTGTCCCCTGGGCGGCCCGCGTTACCGCTCTGTTGCAGAGGCAATCCTGTCCGACTGTATCCAAGAAAAGAAAAGCCTTTCATGATATGCATTAGCTGATACCAAAGTATGCAGATTATTTATCATGATGAATCCTGGACCATTAGGGTTGGGGCCTCATCACCACAGAAATCGCACATCGGTGGCGCCCATTCAGTCTACTGTGGTGATGTAGGCGAATATCCGATAATCCAATTACTGTAGGCTTTCTGGCTTATGATTGCTGCCACCAAAATCCTTCATGGCATATACCTGGGCAGTAGTTCCACTTGTGTGCTGCTTATCAAATCAAATAAGTTCAACTGAATAACCTTTAGTGGCCTTGGACCGGAAGCAAATTCCTCTGGAGATGTCAACTGAATTGAGTCAAGTCAAGTCGAGTCGCGGAGTCGAAGTTTTCTCGCCAACTACAACAGATGATGGTTTTTTTTTACCGCGGTACGAAAAAGAGGACTATAAAACATTAGAAGTCGTTGGGCTGTAAGCAAAAAGTGGTGTGATAAGAACACATAAGGCTATCTTTTTTTTGCGACTTCAAGTCGCGGCATCACTAGTACCTCTCAACTACAATCTGGCCAACGACAAATACCCCAGGCTACCGAATCAAGGGCCATCGAAGCCATGTTACAGCCCACTAACCACACTCCAGGGGCTCCACGCTGGTTCTCCGTGGTAAGCCTGACGCTCACCCGCATGTTCCACCGCCATAGTGGATCCGGATGATTTTTACTGGCACTAGCTAATATGTGAGCAATCCCCGGTTCCAATGTCCCACGTATTTCGGATATACGAGTACGCCCTTGTCCCTCTGCTACTCACATGGACACGACGACCATCAGGAAAACTGGATGTATTCCAGAGCATGTCGCCCTTCAGGAGGCTCTGGAACACCATGGAGAAGTTCTCTGGAGTCTCTGGAGCATTCCGGGGCTCCAGAGCTGTGGAGCATGTCTGGTTGGATTCTTGATGAACCACACTGATATGCTAGCCCATTTCGACGAAGGTTTATCGATAAGAAATCTATTTTTAGTAGCTCACCTCGATAAGGCTCGGAGCGCGCCTCCGGGGGTCGGAAAAAAGTCACTGTGATGCGTGACAGAATCTACAGTCGAAATAGGCCAGTAGAATCCATATACGGTAACGGACCCCACCTAAGCCACACCACTTGCCGATTACGCGTCACGATCACCTAGTAAGGTCTTTAGCGCATTTCTTATTTCCTTAGGCATATCTATGATATTTATCGTCTGGGTAAGCGCCGGCCCACGCTCGGCGATACCCGCTGAATTGCGGCCTGTCCAGATTTCTCTAAACCATAATCGACCCCACGGATCGCTGCTTCCTTGAAATGTCACTGAGTCCTGTGAGTCCTGTGGGCTTTTCCCGTGCATCCCAGGTGTGAAAAGTCCGTATCGCTGCATCGATCTGTCGAATTTGATAAGAGGTTCGAGCATGTGCGGAACGTGTGATAGTGATCAATCCCTGACCGCTCAGGAGACCTCCGGGAACCCTTGTAAAACTTAATGAATGTATTATGGCTATCGCTAATATTCGTTCTTTATTCCATTCTGGGTCGAGGTTTTGCCTTGAGGCAACATCAAGCTAATGGCTAGAACGCCCTCGGGCATTACATCCCCCAATATCTTACCAATTACAGCGAGGCGATGCTTCTAAACCTTGACCTTTTTGCCTTTTATGTGCTATACGATCTTGAACACCTCTGGTATCCCATGTTACCTATATTCCCAAAAATCGACCCTGCACCTTTCTTCTCAAAATCAATAGGAGCAAGCCTCTTAGACCAGTTTCTTGGGTGCTTTTCCCATCAAAACCTCCGCATCGATCGGAATTCCGGTGCGAGGCGAAGTATATAATGCGACGCGCTGCAGAGAGCCCCCCCCATCGAACCAAGACCTCTCAGCCTCCCAGTGATTCACGGGCCTCTCCTCTTCTTAACTTAACACTCAACGGCAACCATCTAGCTTTTATCTTCTCTTTTACTGCTCCCTCGCGCCTTCTCTTCACTCTATTTCGCGCAACCTGACGTGCCGGCCTAGCCATGTTCAAGATGGTTGTTTTGCATCGATAATCACTAACATAGATGTCCTCAAGACATGGAACCCTACTCTATGGGTCATGGCATCCCGCCCCGGCCCACAGGTAGGACCGCGGCGTCTCCCTCATTCCTCTGGATTCAGATCTACATGGTTTGTCAACATATTCTGTGTGGAGGTTACTTCTGTCAAACTCAAGCTCATCATGGTAAACGGATTGGTCCCTGTTCTTCCTCATTATTCTCCTTCACTATGTCCTTACTCATTCCTTGCCCCGTTCCTTTAAAAAACCGTAGATCTCAGAGGTGCTTAATTGGCGCATCTGCGATTGGTTCCAGACGACTATCGTACCTACTCGCAGCAAGATCCATTGGCTTTGTGACTTCTTTCCTTGGAACCCCCAATTACTACCGCGCATCAGGTAAAACTTGGGACATTACTGATACATAATGACCTAGTTTGGAAGTTTTCAACCCATCACATCCGCTCCTCAAACTTTCATCGCCACGAAATAACGCAATTCCCAACCGACAAGGCCCTTTCACACTTTTTTTTTTTTTGGTTTTCATTTTTGCTCTCCTCCATCCGCACCTTTTATGCTATATTATATTTTCGGGTGGTGCGTCCCTGGTGATGGGGGCTGACGTCTGGACACGGTACGCTCTAGAACACCCGGAGTTCTGACTCGATGCGGAGGACCGCAAAGAGTACCCCTAATCGTGGCAAAAAAAAAAAGGAAAGCACGATAGGTTTAGATGGTGCTGTTTCTTGCTTTCAATGGCCGGGAGCGATTCCGCTGTCGAGACGCTTGGCCCTCACCATTACACGCAGCCCCGAACCCTTGACAGATATTCACCAAGTAGGATACGTTTCCTAGATAACACTCTTAATGCATGTCTTTTGTTTGGGCCCCGATTTAACAAAGGAGAGTGAGAAAAGTAAAAAAAAAAGATAGGATCAGATGAAATCAACGGCGAGCAATTGGACCAAATATCTCATATCACGCCCTCCATCCCCCATACACTCTGCTTTGGAATCTGATCATCACTATTAAAGTACAGCGCTAAATATATCTCGATGGGAGCGCCACCCGCTCCAGGTATACTCGCTACTTGTTCGAATAGAACACCCAGTTGTCGAGCATGATCGAATAGGGATCGCTCGGCTGGATCGCGCTCTTTATAAGCCAGTAAGACGAACGGGGGCGCCCGGCTCATTCCTCCCAGAGGATTCTGACTAACGGCGAGAGCGAGAAGAGCCCGAAGAGTGCGCAGAAGTGCAGGGAATACATCAACGTTGTACGTCACGTCTGCCATGCTGGTCAAGAACTGATCAGGAGCACGGGTAAACCGAAGAGGCACATAATTACACGATGAGATCGATCCCGGAGGGGAAGCGTTCAGCAGACACCGCGCTCTCATCTTCCCAATCGAGGATCCCAGACTCGATCTGGATCGAGGGGAAGAGGTGGTCATTTGTTTTGATATTATGATCGATAAGGGTAAGCGCTGAAGCTGAGGGATTGCTGAAATCATCGATTATCGATGGATAGTAGACCCCACATACGCAAATCGGTTGCAAGGATGTTTCTGGGAGGTTTGTCCGGGTGAGACTCGAATAATGTAGCTAGAGCCAGAGACACGAGCCCTGTGCCCGTTCCTGGGGATTGCAGTCAATAAGATCTGGTGTTGGAGACTATAAGGAGTTCACCACACCGAGTTCCACAACTTCAAGTGCCTCTGGAGACATCATGCGGCTTCTGAAAGCCTGAGTAATAGTGACATTGCTGCTCTGCGTGGATCCAAGAAACAATTGATCAGAAATCCATGAGGAAAGACCGATCCCCGAGTCCCAGAGTTTCTGGATCATAAAGTCAGATCACAGAAGGAGGCGAAAGAGAAGAATAGGAGTCTCACTTTATCAAGATCGAAAGAGGTTTGCTCCCGAATGACAAGGCTTTTTCGATGTTCGTGAGGTGCACCAGAATTTCCGGAAATATCAGGAAGCAGCAGTATCCTTTCTATCTGCTCTTGCTTCGTCACTTTCGCTTTCGGCGTCCGGTTAGGGGCGGTGAACACAATAGGCATCGAGAGAACGGGAAATGGTAACGATCCGAAAGTGCGGCTAGCGAGATCAATGCGGAAGAGAGATGATGCGTCATTCATCTGGGACCCAACCATGGATTCCAGGATAGCCCAAAGGGCCACCCTAAGAGGTTCTGCGGCCCGTGCACCAGGCCTGAGCGGAGGAAGGGGAATATCAAGAGCCTTATATTCTACTGATGGGCGCCAGTTTGTGAGTTTTGTGGAGCTGTACTCCCTCTGTTAATATCCAACTGTAATATACAATGTAGGTCTGCTCGCATAGTCTAGTGCATTAGCACTGTCAGGCTCTCTCTTTCCATATTCGATGGTAGATACGGACTCTGTTCGCAAGTCATTTGCTATTTGGACAGACGTCGTAATAGTACGATCCGAGGTGCTATAAAGGGAGGGAGGGGGTCGCACGAAAGAAAGGTACCAGAACATTGTTTATAGGGCCACCGGGTCGGATGCAAAGTCGGCGAACTCCGCTGCGCGTGATGCGTTTTCAGGCATGGCAGTCGTTATCGGCGCTTCCTATCGCTGCTGTTGCATACGGGCCAGCGACGGTATACCTCCGGCCTAATCCCGTCCCCACAGCCCCCCTGGGTCTCCCAACTCTTTCTCCATTTGAGGCCAACGCAGTCCTCGCCAACTTCGTCGGCACGGGTCACACTTTTTGGCCAGATGTATTAGAGAAGATTGTTGATATTGGGAAGAAAGAATGGGACTACTTGTTTCACTCAATTCACCCAAGAGAAGATGCGATTGGGGCTGGGTCGCCCGACGTGCTAATGCTGTTGTTGCAATCTGACTATCCACAAGGTAACTACTATCCTTGCGTTCCTCATGTTAGGTTCATGTCCCTATGTTTCTGCCCATACCCTTAGACTTTCTACCCCCGACATTCAAGCCCACTTTCACAATACCGGAGCCTCCTCCTGGTCCACATTTGTGGATCTCCTGAATACTTATATCATCAAGGCCCACTCTGTATTCGACGCCGTGGTGTCATCCATATTTCATTCCAATCCTCCGATTTCTTCCACCTCCCGCAAGTCCCTGCTCGATGTTTTCGACATTGTCGATTCAGAAAGTTCCGCGCTTTTCATGGACGAATTCCGGGCCCTTGTGGGACTGGTAGAAACGGAGAAGACCGATGAATCCGATAGCTTCACTGCTCTGAGCCTTGAGGGTCTTGCCAAGATTGCGGAAGAGCATGGAAGGGAGAGTGAAGTATATCGGACTGCAGCACGTTCGATAGAGGCGCTACTGAGCCACGTACATTCATTCCACTGTTACCGTCATCTCATTATGCTGATATGTCTGATTATATTCGCAGGATGCTATACTGCACCAAAAACTAGCCCTCATCGTCCTCCCTGTGTCCCCAGCAGCAACCCTCCACCACACTCTGCCTCGATCTGCCTCAGCCCCGCATAATCTAGTCCAAGCACGAAGCTTCCCTCCAGTCCATTCCGTCTCAGAATGCTTTACCTCAAGCGACGCCTGTTCCAATAATACTGATACGTGTTCTGGGCACGGTGAATGCGTTGCTGTGTCTCGCGCAGGCAAAACTTGTTACTCGTGTGTGTGTTCTACGACGGCGGATTCGCGTGGGAGAAAAACCTCGTGGGCTGGTTCCAAATGCGAGCGTATGGATGTCAGCATGTGAGTTAATTGGCGTCATGCTAACACAACTGTGCGATCAAATATGATAATCTGACTATGCGATATGCACTGTCAGGCCTTTTATTTTGCTCGCAGGGTCTACTATTTTCCTCATTGCGATCGGTATTGGGTCTATTCAACTTCTGTACTCCATAGGGGATGCTACCCTGCCAAGTACCTTGACGTCAACATCAGCTGGAGGGCATCTCAAACGAGATTAAGGCGTGTTGTTATCAACAGTCCAATTCTTTCAATGAGAGATGCAATTTCTTTGCATTTCTTTGTATGGAAATTCCAATTAATAATATCACAGAATGCGAGTGACTATTACAGATAGCAATTGCTAGATACACTCAACGGGAGATACCCCATGCCTCAAGTCCTAAGCATTCAAACCGTACCGTGCCCTTCTTCTCGTCTGAATGCGATCCCGCTAGATTTGAACAGAGTACTTCATTGTCAAAAGTAGCACAAGAGGCGGAGGACCCGTCGTAGAAAGCCGAATCCAGGAACAGACCATACTTCCCATCTCTGGGACGTGATCAATGTATAAGAAATCCTTACTCCAAGTATAGCGGAAACTCACCCTCCACCGAAGGAGATATAATCTTGTTCGCAAAGAGCCACGTAGTCGTTCTTCCCTGTCCACTTGAATACCTGGAGACCATTCTGATTTTTCCATAGGAACCTGCATCACACATAAGCCGATGTCAAGGACATTAAACCGGTACCCACGTACGACTCGCCACTACCGTAGTAGCTCTCTCCATGGGATCTTCTTATGCCATCGCCGACCCATACACCAAAGCGGCCATCGTTGGCATCACATATAGCCAGCAAACATCCACCTTCGTGTTTCGCCAGACGAGAATAGAACGTCCCAATGGAGATCCCGTGCTGATCTAATGAATAGAGCAATGTCCAACTCCGGGAGAGGCGAAACAATGGAGGAAGATGCAACCGGATCTATTACGGGGAACAGTAATTGCGCGGTGGTTAAAATTTTCACAACAAGGGGTAAATCAAGGGTGTTCTATCACGTACCGCTTCGACGAGGTCGGCAGGTAAAACCGGGCGCGTGGTATCGTTGCGTCCATGGAGCATGACAGGCTGGCCCACCTTCTGAGTAGGGGGGAAATCGAATCCTTTGTCCCAATTTCGATCATCTCTGAAGCCTAAGAACGGCGTCAGAACCGTGCATAACTGGAGCGAACTGTTGACATTACATACCAGGTGCACCGGACGCGGGGATAAAGATAGGGGAGGCGAACGGTGATTTATGAGAAATCAAAGGTTCAGATGCGACCGAGGATGTTGAAGAATGGGGAGGTGTATCATTGAATCGTGACTGGGGAGGTGATGGGTTCGTCAACGACTGTGCAAGGAATTGGGATAACTTTTTTGGCAGGGTGGATGAAATTCGTTGGGTGAATGATGCGGAGAGGGAGGAAGACGGGGACGGGTGGGAGGCAGAAAGAGTTGAAAGAGATGTCGAGGAAGAAGAGATGTCTTCCTGTTCGGGAGGGGGGGGTGGGGATATTTGTGTCATTGCCGTCGGTTCGTCAAGCGACAGGTTTTCCATGGGAGGTAAAGGTGCTCTGGCAAAGGGTTCATGAACACAAGATGCACCAGATGACCAGGACGCGGCCGGTGAATCAACATCCAACGATGCCTCTTCCTTTCTCTCGGGTTGGACAAGGTCCGGATCACCAGACCGAACAAAGAGCATGGGATCCAGGTCGTGCTTCAACAACACCTGGCGGACCCATTGCTCGCTTTCACTCGTACGACGGCGCGCTTCTTCCACAAATCCGGGCGGTCCTGACGCGAACCTGGCTGACGCCGTTATGGGAGAGAATGAAACTGCATTCCGCAATGGGTCTTCTGAAGGCGACACGGATATAAAAGCCCCAAATTCTGAGCCCAATGATGAAGACAAGCGCCCCAGACTCTGTCTCTTTGGGGTCTCGGTGGCGCGCTTCGGGATATCTATGGGAGTTGGTAGTTTCGCAGTGGTCCGAGGAAATAATGGCTTTGCTGAAGGATTGCCATTGGAAGGGGTAGCTGATCGAAAAAGGTTCGCGAAAGGGTCCGAAATTGGTTCTTCACGAGGTTCCTCTCGACCAGCATTAGCATTCAAGGGGACCAGAGGCACATGAGGCACCATATGTATAGTTATGTGTTTACAAGGCGAGGCAACTATATGTCAAGGCATACGAGGTAAGTTTAATGTTGCAGATAAGGAATATTCGAAGAGGAGTGGTGTGAGGATCGCAAAGCACTCGCCAAGTGTACTGCCTTGAATTGTTGTCGATGCGTTGTTACAGGAAGATTGTCAAAGCAAGATGGCAAAAATCGAACAAATCTACGTCAGAAGAATGAGGCGGAATGGATTCTGCGATCAGTCCTGGAGCTGTTGAGCCAATAATAAGGCGGTGTTGGACGGTTTAACGAATCCTCAACGAGGCGCGTGAGCTACCTCCGCGGAGACTGCCGTGGGATGCGGATGCGACCCAGATGTGCAGTGAAATGATAATATATCTGGCGGGCATGAATGGGATAGCTTCCCCATATGGACCGAACCATACGGCGGAAGCACTAAGCGTCGAGAGCTTCCTGTAGGCTACTTAGTCTTGCCCTTCCGAACTATTATTAGTCTATTAGTGATAGTATTCCTGGGCTTTCTGGGAGCTGGAGGTAGGATGTGACGGTTGAGTCAACAACAAGTGGAGAGACCCTAATATTGTCTGTTAATTGGGGATCTACGATTCCCCAATAGGCATAATCTTCGTCTGGTCTCGCGAAGCGCCCGGCAATCTCCGCCGCGCCTATGGGGCCACATGGCCGCCCTCCGCTTCGCCACCTCGACTTGCTTACGTCGACATCTATTCCTTTGAGAGTGAGAATAAAGTTGCTCCTCGTAAATCCGTCTACGTTCTACGTCTAGGGAAACCATCGTAACTTTTCTTGAACATAGACAAATGGCCATAATCAACGATGAACAGGAGAAGTGCAACTCCGAAGTGACAGGCTTCCCAAACACACATCCCACCGGAAATCCAGCAAAGTCTCCCACGCGAAGAGCTCAGCAATTCCACTCGATCTTGTACTCCACATAACCATTCTCATCCGCTCTCCCGACACTCTTCGAGCGTGCGCTATGCTTGACCTCGACGATCTCGAGTCTTGGCTTTGATCAGTGCCTGAACAAACGATGAAGGAAAGGCTTCTTCAATAGAAGAGGAAGTAAGCAGGTGTGTTGGACGAATTGGGGATATAAGATGGAATGCAGGACGTGGACGTCCTTCCGTCGAGGACAAAGAAGGCCGACGGAGCAACCTGCGCACGGTGCATGATATCCACTCTGCATGCTGAGGCCTGATACACGACGTCCGCTGCGACGATGATGTCGAAGGGCTCGTCGAAGGGCGCATTTAGGGGTGTATCAACCTCTTGGTGATCAAAAAAGTATTGCCAGTCCAGGGCTTCAACCGAAATCTTCACCTCAGGCCGGGGTGCAGACGAAGACGGGTTAGAGGCGACATTGGCGCGGAGATTGGATAGCACATCAGGATGGAAATCGGTAGAGACGATGGTTGCCGAGATACTTAATTTTCTAAGTACGTTGCCAAGAACAAGGCTGAGGAGACCTGTTCCTGCACCGAGTTCGAGGATGCGGAGTGGAGACCGATGGCCTTGCGAGGCAATTCCCAAAGACTCATGTAGAGTAGAGACAATGCCATATGAAGCAGGATTATCACAGATGCGTTCAATCATCATGACTTGCGATGCCCAAGTCTAAAGATCAAAATCAATATCTCATGACCTTAGGATGTGGTGGGTGGAGTTTCCCACCTGTAAACCAACAGAGGTGTGATCCGTACTACTAAGGTTGACATCTTTGAGCACGACATTGACTTCCGTTGACGAAACATTGGCATTGGGGTGAAGATTAAAGACGAATTCCCGATGTAAATCGCCTGCCTCGGAAGTCTGAGCCAATGAACCGAGGAAGGCGATCATCGCATCCACGACCCTCTCGCGGTCCTCAGCCTCGTGATCAGAGGGGGACCTCGACACAAAATCCTCGGATCTGGCAACAAATCCGGTCATCCATCGAATAGCATAGGTGCGTTCCAGAGGATCGGCACGCGCAATTTCCCATGCCTCATCATTGAGCTGGTCATCATCGGGGTATATTCGTCATCAGAGGCGTATCCAGAATCTATGGCAGGCTCGAGAATTAGAAGTCGGCGATAATGCGATGGTTGAATGTGGAGTGGCTGATATAGTTGCTTCAGCTGAGCAAGAGTAAGCGAGATGGATGCGGCGGATAGGGCGTCTAAAAGTTTGAGAGGTGGCAGAAATGAAGTAGGTAGTGGCGGCGACGCCGCTGTAGGCTGGAACATCCAAATACCGTATTCTAGGGGGTGTCTATGGTGTCTAAAAGTCTATGGAGTGCGGTGGCCCTGTCTAGGGCCGTAAGCTGGCGCGAATTGAACGAGACATTTTTTTTGAGATCCAGCAAAGTGGCACGTGTTGCGGAGAATACCGATGCGATGCCGCCAGTGTGTTACAACGATCTGTATACTCACTGTTTATTTTTGTGGGTGCGTCCGAGGGCAGGGATCCATTTTACCAATTCCTCCCAATCGCGTCGGACATGTATTATCTTGTGCGGTCATTCGTTCTTGAACCTTGAATGTCTCGGGGTGTTTGAGACATTTACTTCATCGATCTCTGGACTTTAGACATGCGTGCTGTCTGACATTTCATCAGGTACCAGGAATGATGTGGTCGGAGAACATTACCGCTCGGATTATCATCCCTGTACAGTTTGGGGTGGCATCTGAAGGCTAATGATACCTATAGTGATATCGACTTTCAGGTCAATAAGCAGCTGGAAATATTCGACAAGGCAAAGGGATTGCAGTACGCCCGGAAGCAAACCCCCTAAAAGGTAGCTACCCACACCAGGATATCTAGGTTCAGTTGATCTTGGATTTCTGCTTGCTACGACTCAGATGCGGACCTTGATTTCGAGCTGCTAGGCGGTCATATCCTCGTGTTCCGGAGGCAAGTCGAAAACGACAAAAAAGACTTGAATGTCGAGAAGTAGTACCTCAGAGTGATAGATTCCGCGAGGGTGATTTGATAAGGGCAGATACAAGCGAGGAAGGGATTGTTCGAATGGGGATGGATGATTGTTAAAGCTTCGCAGATCCAATAAGCAGCGATAATACGTCTTCTCACCTAGGAGCAGAACCAGCGTGACCATTCTTTCAGTCGCCTACATGGGCGACTGATGGAAGATCTAGTGGAGGCTACGGCATAAAAAGATGTTCCCCCGATTACTAAGTGAGTGTGAGCAGATTCGGCAGATTGAAGAATCCCAGATGCCCGGGTGGAATAGCAGGAAGGATATGATAAAAGTGTCCTTATTATATTTGTTGGCGAGTCCAAGCTTGCTCTTTTATAGTAATTACAAGAGATCAGAGAAAAGTATGAGAATGTTCGAGTGCCGCTAGTACTGGTAAGGAAAAGGTGGAATGTTCTTGGCGGGTCATACAGTATTGCCGAGTGTGCTCATGGCACAGCATTAATAAAAGGGGTGTGCTAGTCCAAATAGGGGTCGTTGTCGTAATCAACACACCGCCTAATTATTTTCTTACAACAAGATCGGGAGGGTGTGAAGAGAGATCGTCTAATTTGAGTGCTTGGAGAGGTCCCATGGGATCGGTAGGGAGTTGCGGAACTTCGCAGAGGGGTTCGGGCTGGGACGAACATCGACGACGGGATCTGTGGGGAGTGTCATCCGATCGTCAAGGGTTGCTGGTGCCAGTCATTCTGACTCCTGCTCGCCATGGGAGGGTGCGAAACCGTGGCGATGGGGTGCCTCGGCTCAGACAACTTCTCAACGTGCGAGTGTCGGTTCACTCATCCTCGGAGAGCAATTTTTGCGCGCATGGTACCATGCTGAATTGACCTCCTCGTCATCCTTCATCTCCGAAGTCTGGAGATGATAGCGTCCGTGGAGGGGGGGCACGATGTGAGATATATCTGTGCCAATTCCACATTCATGTGAAGCCCTGATCCACAGCAGCCGGGAGCCCCTGAACTCGGGAAATCACGAGTATTGACGCCACTTTGTGATCCAGGTCAATCGCCTCGGCACTTGCTGTGACGGACTACGTATCAGAGAACATCTCTTAGCCTGCCTGATAAGAACGGCCCAAGGGTGCGAAGGGAGTTGACGTGGTTTACCACGTGACTTTACGTAATCCACAGGCACCGATTTACGGCAAGCCCAATGCCCTTGTGACATGTGACCAGTTGCTTAAGCCCCAGGTCACACCGCCCTCCCCCCCAGGCGGCAGAGTGTCTTGGATAGGTGTAACCTCCTAAGCCCCACAGGCCTCTGTGACCTGTGACTGGGGCTTACGGTCGTGACACTACAGTACTGCTGTATTGAAAGAATGACCCCAAGTCAAAAAGTGTGACCCCGACTCAATTCTAATGATACAATTTTCGAGCCCTCCTGTGTTTTTCGGTGCCTTTTGGCTTGCTTTAGGTACCCAGGAACGAGAAAATCGCACAAAATTTGGGTGACTTTTAAGAATGTCGGTGTTCCAATTCAGTAACGCGAAGAACAGCAGTGTCCGATCGCGCGCGATCGCAAACTCCGTCAAGCTATCAGGACAATGAGATAGTCACACAGGGAGGGGTTTCCAGTGATGTGCAGAAGAGGCCACTCTGGTGTTATGTGGCACAATGGATGTAGCGTTGAGTCTGTGTTATTCCTCTCGCTACTTGGCCCCATGCTCCATGTCATGTCTGTTGTACTCCAACCCCAACTGATGGACTTTCTGATGGAATTGTCCCCTTTTTTGCTTGCACTATACCTACTGCTGTCATACCCAAGCTGTAGGAGATGGGTCTCAGTGCCTTCCGCACGTGGGATATCAATCAGATTATCTATATCCGGAAACTAACTTCTGTCTTTTTAGCTCTTATGGGTGAGATATCCTCCCATGAGGGCTCGAGAGTGGAGGTTAGTGTTGATATCTCTCTCTCTCTCATCTCGCTACTTAGGAGGGTCAAATATATGCAATTATCATACCCACGGGGATGAATGATATTTAGAAGTTGTGCTGAAGTAGGCAGGTTTTGACCGTAGAGGCTGGGACCGGCATAACCTGCCGCTCCTGTAAGGTACCAAACAAATCACGAGCTATCACGGTAACCCAATAAGGCAACTTGGATTAACGTCACCCTTTAATGGGGATATCCGAGATTTGTGAATAGGTCACATCATATATTTGCTACCTTAATGAGGCATTCAGTAGATCGGTAGCTATAGTCCTATTCAAGGCCTGAAGACATAATTACCCCAGAACAGAACAGGTCACATCAGCAAAATCAACTGGGCTTTCTCTCTCTTCAAAGAGTCCCCGTAGTCAGACTTGGAAGACTTCAGAGTCTCGAAGGAGAGAATTGATTTTGCTAATGCAAACAAAAACACATGCCTCCGGCTGCACGAGGGCGCTATTAGGCAACATCCGGATGTAATCCTAAAACTCGGCTCACCCGGCAGCCTGGCGGTGTTGTGTACATACGAAATTCACGCTCGTTATATCACGGTTCAAAACCTGCGAGATCGAATTAAGTGCTCATCCGATGCTCTGGCGTGAAGTAGCGTGAAGCACGCAAGACGTTCGGGAAGTCCCTGCTAGCTTATTCCAGACATTATCTCACTTTCGGATTCATCCCCCGTAGGAACCACCCTTGGGCACGCGAGAAGTCAGGAATTTCCTCCTTAATTTCCGATTATCTTCTTCAAATACCCAGCACTTCTCATGTGCCTTCAAAATATCACTGCTAATATAGGTGCATTTTATGGGCCTAAAAACTGTATTTACGAACGTGCGCAACCCTCACCTTGGGCCAGCGTTGAGTTGCGGCGCCGAATTTCCGGTTTTTGCTTCCGGATGCTCTCCTTAATTATGAATTAGATTACATAATATTATGCGAGAACTCGGCACGCAAATGAAAGATAACTCAAAATTGGTACTCTAAATAACTTTAAATTAGACCACCTTAACGAGCTGAATTGGGCTATAGACAAACCGATTCCCTCAAAAGTACGGAGGGGCCATGCTGTTGCGCATTGTCTTGCAGTGCGCTCAGCAACGGCCCCATAGGCTTCCAAGGTCTCTGTCCGAGTATCTGGAATGAAAGTTGCTGAGTCCACTTGAGTGGTACGGTGTCCGATCCACTGCGTCCTTTGGCGTCCCCGGATAATCATTTTTGCCGTCCACGGGTGAGCTCCGTGCTATGGACTCACTGTAAGAAGCGGGAGGTGTCTTTACATGGTCCTCTGAGATCGAGCTCACAGCACATCCCACCCCAAACGGGTAGCATCATACTTGCCCTCAAGGAAAGTGCTCATCTCCACAAGCTTCTATGGTTCTCACTCCCATGTGCAAATAATGACCGCGGCGGTTGCATTTTCCGGGTCCCGCAGGACAAACTCATCGCGCCCCGTACCGCTTATAATGTGAGGAGAATTCGCGTTTGGTCCACCGCCCCATCTCTGCAATATGCCCAAGAAAATCTCCATTCTCACTCAGACACTGCTGGTTGCTGTAGTGGGTTTGATTCGGATCGTACCATCCCGTCTCCGCCTAACATAACATCGTCCTTTAGACTGTCTGGATTTGGCAAATTGGCCGACCAGTGTGGAAGGAATTTACCCTTTCCTTCCGTAACGGCCAAACAACCATCTCCACCCCAGGATATTACTTCGCTGGCGATGCAAACAAGACCTGTGAGATCGTCACCCGTCCAGACCCTTCTAAGATTAGTCATTGCGAGGATGGTGTGCGCATTGGGGATAAAAAGCTCCTCATAAGTTGCGACCCAGGGAGACCAGTTCGTACAATGATCCCCCTTCCATCTCCATGGGGTTCTAATCATTTCTCTTCAATAAGAACTGGAACCCAGTTATGGTTTGTCTTTCGTCCAGATCATAA
This sequence comes from Hydnum rufescens UP504, assembly GCA_014904985.1. Classification (NCBI taxonomy): domain Eukaryota; kingdom Fungi; phylum Basidiomycota; class Agaricomycetes; order Cantharellales; family Hydnaceae; genus Hydnum; species Hydnum rufescens. The sequence goes on from MU129083.1 coordinate 37,779, forward strand.
AGATCTATCCGGACTGCACCTTTCTAATTCCCCAAATTTTAGGGTATAATGACCAACTCCAGAACCAACGGCTCCTTGTGGATATACGACTACGGAAACAACGATTCTCTCCAGCCCGTCGAGCTCGTCGGCTTCCCCGCTGGTCGTACCTTCCATCCTCTTGGGGTCAACGTTTTCCGGAAAACGCCCGCTGGCCCTGTCCATGCATTTGTTGCTAATCTTGAGGCCAAGGCCAGTGCGGTGGAGGTATTCACTATCTTGGACAAGGCTCCATACAAAGCGTTCTACGAGCGGACCCTTTCGCATCCTCTGATACACGCTCCAAATGCCGTGCTTCCCGTATCTCCAACGCAGCTATACGTGTCGATTGATCATCGTTTCACTGGACGCATGTCGAAATGGATCGCCAAGCTATCTTTCTTTGAGGACTTCCTTCAAGCCCCTCTTGGCTGGGTCGCATACGTCGAGATCCTCCCAAACGGAAAGGTCAAATACAGCAAAGCCGCGAACTTTATCAATTTTGCAAATGGTGAAATATTTTTTCTTCCTAAAGTAGGCCAAGATGACTGAGGATTTGAATGATATAGGTCTATTCCTCTCCCGAGATGGCAGGGAGTTCGCGGTCGTCTCGTCCGTTAGATCCATCCTCAGTTTCTATGATCGAGATCCAAGAACGAGCAAGCTTACGTTCCGCGAGAAGATCCAGCTGCCATACCCCCCGGACAATCTTCGGCCCGACTCAGAGGGAAATATCATAGTCAGTGGCAGTGCAAACCTCCTCCACTTGGGGGAATTCGCCTACGGCGCCGTACATATTCTTCCAGCTGGATTTCCCGAATTACCCGCCGGAAGCCGCACAACGGCACTGTCCTGCCCCCGATGACATGGCAGCTCCGTTCGACAGGGCCTCGGACCGTATCCCCCAGCATCCAAAATACGAATTCACGACCTTGTATTACAGTGATGGACACCAGTATTCCTCGTCATCTTCTGCGATTATCGATGGCCAGGAACTCATCGCAATGTCATTGTTGGGCAAGGGCATCTTGCACTGTGAGTGTTTCTCGCACTTTTTTTTTTTTTTTTCCGCCATCTTGCGTCATTCTAACGTTTCTCATTATCATCTTCAGGCAAACCGGATCTGCGGAGCGAATAATTGAGGCCTGTGACCTGGTGGTGCCTTGCTCCCAGCCCTTGGGGCGTGGTACCATATAAATGTGGCATGTGTTTCGCCTAGATTTGGGCATTGTGTTGTCGGATGTTTTAATTTGCGTGAATGTAGCAATCAGCGTGTACAAATAGAGGGTTCCTGGTTCTGTTCGTGCTTTTGTGGCATGGCCACTCTGGGAAGACAGGGTACTCTCCGGCACTGCCCAGATGTTTGCATTAGTGGCTGCTGTCCAAGCACGACGAAGATGGAAATTAGTCTTCTCTTCCAAAATGAGGCCATTAGGTAAGTGCCGCCCTTAAAGCGGTGTGCATCTCCTCCCAACGTGTCCTTTTCCCTCATCGGAATCGGCGATGTGCTGGGTGATAGAAATTCACCTTTGCTCTTTCATCGCCCGATGGAAGGATAATATCCGTTTTATAGTAGCGAAGTCATTGCTACAACATTCTTACTGAATCCAACATGCTGAGTCTCCACTCCACTCGTGCGGGGGGTGTGAAAATCGCTTAGAGACCACGTGAACGAGCTTGCGAGTGGAACGTGGGCCACGGCTAGTTTTTGCGCAGCGGAGCGAGATATCGCTGGATGAGGCTCGACGTTAGAGTTCGAGCCGGCACCAATCCGGGAGAGGCCGGATTCCCGAAGACGACAGTGCTTCGCTCACACTATAGTCGCTTTGCTGAGAATATCTTTCTGCTGTTGCTCTCGAGACGAAGAATTCTCTTTTCACCCGCCCACCATCGCCTTTTGATCGGGTCAAAACAATGCGTGTCTGAGACAGGGTTGCAATAGTCATAGTCATTGAAGCTTGTCTTTCCCACGCTCCGAGAGCCAGAAGTACACGCTGTAAGCCTATTCTTCAGTCCGGTTTCTTTCGAGGCTAAGGCTTCAGCGCTGCCTAGTGTTGCCACGGCGCGACTTGGCGCGGCTTGACTCGACTTCGGGCAACTCCCGGCGACTCCTTGCGACTTGCGACTTGTTCCGACTCCGAGTCGCAAGTCGAGCCGCGACTTGTGACTTGGGTGAGTTGGGTCGACTTGAGTCTTCGGTGCTTTCCATATGGCCATATATGGCAATTCCAGCTGCTTATCAAATAGCCAGGCACATGTGCCTCGGAAAACTCCGGAACATGTGACAGGTGACGAGGAGTCTGGCCAATTTTTTTCGTTCTCACAATGTAAAAATCAGGCTTTACAGGTTTATTTTGAGCATAGAGTCATATATCAATAGAACCTACACTGTCTATGTTACTGGTAATTTTTCGACTCGGAGTCGGTTTGAACCGACTCCTGCGACTCGACTTGCAAACGGTTCGGCGCGACTCCGAGTGACTCCACTTGCGACTTGAGTCGGCTCAAGCCGCAAGTCGTGGCAACACTAGCGCTGCCCGAATTGGTGAATTCTGGGTCCTTCGGACTTCTCCGCCCACACACAGTGGAGTTTCAGTCCGTAGAGCGGACATCATAAGCCTATGTCGCGTTACGCTAGCAAAAACTAGGCGAAGGCAATTTGGCACGTGACCCGTATCCACAATCAGACGAAGGCGCAAAGCCATAGTTGGGACAGGAGCAGGGAAAACAACGCCCCGGCTATCACCCCCAACAGCCAGAGACTGATTGTCAGCATGATCAATATAAGATTGAACCATCTATGCCACCCACAGGACACAAGCAGAATTGAACAAAGTTACCAAGCTTCCCGCACTCCACATCCATCAATTTCTCTTTAAATACGCTGCATGGATTGCCATTTGTCTTTGGCTGAATAGGCTTCGCGGGCCAATTTTGATGCGTATAATACCCGCAGTAACCTGGCGGTTGTCATTGCCAATGGTACCGTAAGTCTATTCATTACTGCTCCATTTGTGTTCTGGGTATTGGCGACTTTGGACACTCTGCGGGCGCCCTCTCTGGTGCACCCCCCACCGCAGAGGAGCCGATTACCATACCCACTGAAGTACTGGACGATATATGATTTGCAGTACTGTTCCTGCTCCAAGGGGCGCTCTTTGCAGGTCGGAGTGCGCATAAATCGGATGCTATCCTGAAACTGCAATGCCATGTGTTCATGAGGTAAGTCCAAGATGGTACATTCCCCAGGCCTCGTGTTTACAGCAATAACCATATCAATCAGGGAAATCCAATCTTTGTGGCATGGAGTGCTTTTTTAGGCACTTGATGAGATCTACAGGGTCACGTGCCACGAGGAGGAGAATACCGATGAGTCGTGGTGTGGCTTGAATAGGGAAGAATCTGCTGCGCTTTGCGCAGACTATAAATACTTTTGTGAATGGCAGATTTGCAACCACCTTTTCTCCTTTTGGTTCAGGCTGCCATTGTGCCGAGTCTAGAGGGCCACAAAAAACAGAGTTGCATGACCCAAACAGATATTCTGAGCGTTGCATTTTCTGTACATCCTTCGCCTATGAGCCTTTTTTCAAACAAAGCCAGAAATATGAAGATATATGCACCAACAGCCACCAAAAATAATTATTTATCAGCTATACATAGCAACTTTGTCCATTCATAGCTCCGATCCAACCGTCGATCGCCGAGCTATAAAATTTAAAACAACATCTTGAGTTGCGTTGTGGATTCGGCTACACGTGGGACTATGATAATTTCCTGTTTCAATACGCATACATGGTGTGGAAAATACTGCGCATTACAGCCTTGCACGTGCAAAAGAAATTTTGCAGTCTAAATGTTTTTTTTTTTACACTAACAGGCGACTCGGTCAGGGGTTGGCAAATTCCGAGAGGGGTAGCCGGCACCCGGTCCGGCTATGGAGGTGAGCGAGAAGGATGGTGGGAGGAGGGGCAGGGATGGAGGGCGACGTCTCCCCCATCATCCAGCCGTCGGGATAAACAACGCGCGTCGGAATTTAGCGGAAGCAAAAGCTCGGCTGGCTCCGCTCCCCACCTTCATTAGATAGCACTGCGGTGTCCGTGTACTGTGCCACGACCCTGCTCGACTTGACAAAAGTTCTCTCCAGCCATGTCCACATCCCGTTCTAGTGTCGAAACCACCTGCTCAGGCACCTATCTGGGTAAGGAATTATAATATTTTTCAGTCCCCTTGACCACGACTTTGATTTATTGTGGTAGTGGGCAATGGCCATCGTTTTCTGGGGGCTGCATGCCGCAGCGTTGGTTGGCATGTACAGGATTCCGCTCTGGACCATATCGTGGAATACCCGCTTGCTGTGTTTCGCGTCTTGGCAGCTTGCCATATTCGGGGTTACAATTGGGTACCATAGACTGTGGTCACATCGGTCGTTCACTGCTAAAAAGCCTCTGAGATTCCTCCTGGCTATGATGGGGACATTAGGCTTTCAAGGGAGCATCAAGTGTACGTTCTTAAACCAGTTGACCCACGTCGAAATTTTTTAATCACCCTCGCGCTCAATTATCCAGGGTGGTGTGCCCGACACAGGCTCCATGTTGGCCACATTTCTCTCTCTATTTGTCCCCCAAATTGAGCCCAGATTTTATAGCATAGATATACCGATGATCCCGAAAACGACCCATACAGCGCAACTAAGGGCCTTTACTTCTCCCACATGGGATGGCTATTTCGTAAGCCTACATATACCCGCCTGCCCCTCGTCGACCGATCAGATCTGGATCGCGATCCTGGTAAGTTTTCCTTTACTCATCCATGGCGTAAACTACTGAAAACTTCACAGTCGTTCAGTTCCAGCACAAATATTACGTCCCATTAACACTCGTTCTATGTTTCGCTCTGCCTTCGGTAATTGCTTGTATCTGGGGTGATCCATGGGGAGGACTCGTCTGGGGTGGGGCGGTTGCTCGAGTCATGAGTACGTCATCGACTAATCATGCAAGCGGCCATTACTAAACATTTCATAAATTCATAGTTTTACATACTACCTTCGTTGTTAACTCGTACGAAATGTTTTAAGTTTTTGAGGAAAACCTGATCAACCTGTTCCCATGTAGGTTTGCTCACTGGGAAGGCCTACAATTGTATTCCGACGAGGTAACCGCCAAGGGGAATTTCGTGAGTAGTGTCTACTGGAATAGAGAACTGCACAGTGGATATCTATGCCCCCTTTCAATCAGTTGATGGCAATGTTGACCGGCGGAGAGGGAAATCATAACTACGTATGTCCATATTTTCTTCATGGCTCTTTCCACAGATATATTAATCCGATTTTGTAGCACGTACCTGACTCCACATGTCCTCCCGTACGCACTCACACTGACATACTTACTGACTCCTCGTATATTGTAGCATGCCTTTCCCTATGACTACCGCGCGGGTCCCAACAAATGGGACTGGGATCCGTCCAAATGGATTATTCAAAGTCTCCACCGTTACACGAGCCTGGTTACATCCATGAAGACTGCTACAAAAGAAGATGTGGCTGCCGCATTATCATTCATGTCGAATCGTCATCACCATCCTAACGGACACGAAATTTTCGTCGGTGGAGATGGGATCGAAGACGACGACCAAGGGCCCACAGATATCTGGGACGAGGAACAAATAAGGCATTATGTGGATGAGAATCGCAGGCAGGTGGTATTCATTAGTCAGTGGGTTGTCGACGTGACGGACTACCTGTCAAAACATGTGGGTATTCCCGCCTCCGCTCTACCTACGTGCAGCGCTGATGTGGGCTACGTAGCCTGGTGGATATGCCGTCCTACAACCATATATATTACGAGCCAGGCCGCTAGTAACATCCGAAGACACCGATGCAACGAAAATCACCAAACAGGATCTAACCCAGGCGGAAAAAACTCCTGCTTCACCACTCAAGGATGCATCGTGGGCTTTTGGAGGCGGCCTTAATAATCATTCTCGTGGCGCGAGGAACACAATGCGGAAATATCGTATCGCTCATTTGGACTCTAGCATAAAATTAATCTCGTAAATCACCCCGTAATGTTACCTGGGGTTCAGGGAGAATATATAAAAACGTTTTTAGAGGCGTCAGACGATGGCGGCGCAACAAAACACACACCAGTGTATCACTCATTGGAACACAGAGAGATTTCTCATCAGACGATCGGTAGCATTTCGGAAGTGTTCATTGTCGATTCCATGCTCTTTGGAATCCATATCCATCAGTGGATTTCGGACGACATATTCGATAAACGGCCCAGAATATATCTGACGCAGTACAAATCGCATAGAGTCGCTATGTGGATCCGAAAGCATGATGAACTTGTACCCGCTCAAGGTTTCGAATAAATGTAGGCGGTACGTCGACGTTTTATAAGTCACAAACGTCTCATCTCTGCGAAAGAAAGAAAGGAAAATGAGCACACCACACGGGGACGGCGCGTTTACCACACTTGAACACAAGGTCGTTCACCTCCCCGAGAGCTTCTTGATCATATTGCGTAGTGAAGAAACGACGCCGTAGACGAGCTTGGCTTCCTCATCAAAAGGGAGACCCGACGAACTGGGCGTCGGGGTCTTTCCCTGGCCTGCTGAGGAGTTCCCGCGGCCCCACCAGACGTTGAGGATTCCTGATACGCAACAGCAACGCCCGAATTGCTCTGCAGCGTACTCCGGGGGCTACTGAACGCCGATCGGGAGGGCGGCTCTGGATGGGAATTTGGACGGGAAGAAATAGCGCTCGAGACCCCAGGCAAGATATTTCCTTCAGCAGCAGGCTTCGGCCGTTTGGTACGATGCCAATCTTGGTAGTATATGCATGCACAATGCCTCCAAGCGAAAAGTTCAGTGTAAAGCGCATCGAAAGGGTTCCAGTCGATGCCCTCACCGGTCGAATATATATAGGCTGCAAATATTGTGCAGTTGTTAGAGGGTTATTTTTCTGATCTTTACTGGGGACAGACAACACCTGTAGATGGTCATTTTGTGGCCACTGTTCTCGCGGCAGTATCCGTGAACAGTCTACTGACTTTACATAAGCCACTTATGGTTCGGTTGATCACCCACAATCTGCTTGCCTGTCATGTCAAAGGATGCACATCGAACAACTTCCCCCTGATCCTCAAAGATGCACGGGTCGAACTGCGTGAGGCTGATTTCAATCCGGATTTCTTAAGAGGCTTCATGCCCAAGATCGAGTGGGGTGCACTAGTTTCCGCAGAAAGAGACGTGCGTAGGAAGATGTTTAATAACCTCGGACTCTGCGCACTTCTGATGTCCAATGATTCCTACTACAAAGCTTGGGAGCATGACGTTACCAGAAACGCCACCTGAACCAGGCACAGAAACTGAGGAATTCTTGAAAACGCTGCATCATGTGCTTATGGAGGTGTGCATCGATCAATGAGAGGCTGAAATCACTGGGATGTATAACCGATTGAAATTATCTCTAGATTCATGTCGAGGAGGGGACCATGACGTGCCCAAATTGTGGGCATGTCTATCCCATATTTAGTGGCATACCGAACATGGTCCGTTGCGGTCGGTCCTTCGTAACTGCCTTCGCACTAATATATCTGTGGCAGTTATTAGCTGAACATGAAATAGGAAAGTAATTCAGTGGCGCTGCCTCACTTGTGATACTATTCCGTAGACTCTGGAATTCTTATCGATCATCGATGGATTTATCCTTGAATCTATGGGCGTTTTCGGTTCTGGAAGCGTGTAAATTTAGGAAGCACCTCGGGAGGTGCTGGGACCTTGTTACCAAATACGTTGAAGTCTTCCAGAGTATTTCGTGAACAATAAATTCTCAGTCCTTCAGGCACGATGCAAATGATTTTCAAAGGCTCTTGAGGCATCTTATTACCACCACTGTAAACTGTTCTCAAGTAAAAGTAACTCATTCTGGTGATAGCCAGAAAGTCCGGGATTTTCATCCGGGTCTCCAGGTCAAGAAAGGGACGGCAAGTGTTGAGCCCCTTATACGACACTCGAACTGTGAAATTACACTCCCCACCAACTCTGGAATAATCCACTGCATTTATAACATGCATACGCTACTCCTGAAGGATCCGCCAAGAATAAGGGAAATTTTTTGGTGTTCTACTTACAATCATATCGTACTTGTGAATTTCGGCTTGCGAAGGCTACCTACCGTTGAAGAGAACGCAACAGAGTCGGAAGGAAGTTGTGCCGCTTAAAGGCACGAGGACCCAAGACGGGCATATGCACACAGGGAATGAAGAGAATGCACGTCGTCCCGCCCAGCAGCCGTACAAGACGGGCGGGGGAGATTCCGTACCAACGAACAAGTACAAGGAAATTGTGGAGGGATGGTAAGAATGGTGACGCGCTCTAAGAGGTTTGCGCAGCGGAGCGGTTGGTAGGCAACGAAGACGTCCTAGATCACGGAACCCAAGGAGGTGGGAAAGGAAGTAGGAAAGGGAAAGGTAGAATCACGAGTTAGAGTGAATTTGATGCAGATGATAACATGCGTATGAATTCCGTTGAAGAAAGCCTTGTTGAATGCGATAATTAAGGTGAACCTGGGGAAGGATTGCTGTACGATATTACAAAGGTTGAGGCAGCCAATTGCAGTGAGGTCCGGGAGAGCAATAGATAAGAAGTGCAGAGCGAAGTTGATAGCGGGACGTATAAATGAGAAGGGGAAGAGCGGGGGCTAGTCTTCACCATCATAGTGCAATGTGACACTCGAGAATTGATGAAACAAGTCGTCTTGTGGTCGCAATCCTGGTGCCGAAGACCGTTCGTTTGCTGCACCTGAGCGGGAAACCATGTTGGCGGAGGTAGCGGTTTTATTGCCATGAGAGTCAAGATCAAGAGAGGTCGACTCTTTCATATTCCGGAAGTTCACAGCATCAATGCCATTAGAATCAGAGAACACAATCTGACGAGGTCTAGGTCAGAGGGTAAAAATAGAGCAGTCGAAGTGTGGGATAGCTTACAGGAGGCTGAGTATTCCTGAGCAAGCCCCAGTTGAGCTTCGAAAACCACTTGTGCTGTTTGACTTCACTAGCCCCAGTCTGGCTTCCAAGCCGCCGCCATTCATCCTTGTGCAGTAATCGTGACATAATCTCTCGGCATGATCTATGCAAGAGAGATGAGCTTCATGGGGTCAAGAAGTTGGGTATGATCACATACGAGGAGACTTTGGGGGTCTCTGGGAAGACGATATCCAGCACAAGAACATTCGCAAAAGTCGCATTTCTGTCTGTGCCCTTGAATGGTGTAGTGGCATACTGCGAGCGCATCCATGAATATTGTGCAAGTCGAAAAGACTACAGGCACATACAATCATTTCAAAGATCAGAATACCCAAAGTCCACCAGTCAACCGCAGACGTGTGACCCATGTTTTTGATGACCTCTGGAGCGATATATTCTAGAACAAAGGTGCGTAAGCCTCCCGTCCCAAAGACATGCCCAGAGGCGCATAACGGAGCAGTGCGTACCCTCGGTACCAACGAACGAGTTGGTTCGGAAATTGGCAGTGCAGGACTTCGTGTCCACCTGAGGAAGCCCAGTTTGGGCATTCTGAGATATTGTTGCTGGACGCCCACCGGGTTCCCCAGAGGCTTTGGCAAGGTCGAAGTCAGATAACATGATATGACCCGACTGGTGAAGCAATATATCTAGATTAAACAGTCAGATGCATGTCCATAAACAAAGCTGCCCCAGTAGATTATGCCACAACAGGGGAGGACGCACTTTCAGGTTTGAGATCACGATAGATAAATCCGAGGAGATGCAGGTATTCGAGGGCGGCGGTAACTTCGGCCGCATAGAAGCGTGCGTCGTCTTCGGCCAGACACTTCCCTGGTCGGGATTGTAGGGCTCGGAAGAACTCACCCCCCATGCAGTACTCCATGCAGAAGTAGAGATACTCGTCAGATTGGAAAGAATGGTAAAGAGTGACGATGAAAGGGTGGTTTGCTGTCGCCAAGATCTCTTGCTCGGCTAACGCTCGTTTGATTTTCTTGCGCGCGATCATCTCCTTCTTCGATAGCACTGAAATAAGTATATCAGAACGCGACTCATGGACGTGGGAATATGACGAAAAGCGTACCCTTCATTGCGAAAAGCTTATCGGTTTTCTTCTCTCGAACAAGGTATACCTTGCCAACGTCGCCTCGTCCAAGCAGCCTGATTTTAGTGAAACTTTCTGGGCCCACTTCAATCTGCAAAGGGATGAAAAAGCTTAATGAAGCCAATCCCGACTAGGAGATAAATAAAGGAGAGGTGGTCCCACTGACCTTTTTAACCTTGATCGAGTTACTCGAATACGTGCGGCGAAATCGCGCCCTTGAATCATCCACAGTCATTGGGCTGGACCATCCCTTCGGCGCCGACGTAGCGCTGCCTGTACGTGAGCTGCGCATAGCATGTTGACCTGTCTGAGTCGGAGCCCCTCGGGTAGAGCCCGAAAAGGACGTATCGAGTGAGTCATCACTCTCCCCTGACGCAGTCGGTTGGGCGAGCGGCACTGGGGGGACAAATTCGACTGGGGCGAGAAATCCATTCTTGACGCGCGATGTGGTTGTTGTTATCGATGTCGAGCGATTTCCCGCCACGCTAAATAAATTTTTGGCATTGGGAGCCGACGCTACACGCCGGATAAACCGTGTAGCCGCATTGGGCTTTTTAGTCCCGCCACCCTCTCCTTGCTTTGACCCAAAACCAGGGCCATAACGGCTGTCGCCCGGCCCACGTCGCGGTGTACTGAACGCATCAGGCGAAGACGGCGACTCAATACCGCTAGGAGAAGAGAGTGGGAAGAAGTGAGATTGGGAGGAGTTCGCGGTCATAATCCCGCTGGGATGCTTCGAAGGGGACCGACCCAGGAAGCGCTGCGAGAGAGACTTAGAGGAAGAGCTGACGAGAGAGTTTTGGAGTCTGGAGAGATGACGAACACAATTGGACGCGTGAGGAACGGGCGGAGATTGGGTGTGGTGTCTCCGACACTGGAGAGGGAGAAGGAGGCTCGAGGTGCCCAGCAGGAGCTGTCATTCGTGGAGGTGATGTTGATTCGCTGGATTGTGTAGGAGACGAGTTGTCGGAATATTGGTCATCACCCGCAGGGGGCGTGATATCAAACGGATAAGATGGGGGTGGGGAGGGACCGTAGGGCGAGAAAGAAGAGTTGTGGGATCTAAGGGTAGAGGCGGGAGTGATGTGATCAATGTGTAGCCTATATGTGCCAGGCGAGCGGTGATCCTGGTCGTTGTCATCGTAATCATCACCGTTGATATGTACTGCGGGGGCAGGAATGCCTTCGATCCCTATACCATATTTCTTGGTCTCCTTGCCAAAACGAAAGACCGACTTCCAGGACGTCGCTGACAGGGGGGGACCTGACGATTGCGTTCTTTCCCGTACGCCATATGACAGCGACCTCAACGACATGGCCAACGCGAGCAACCAAGCAAAAAACGAGAGAAGAGAACGGCTTGGCTGTAAAGCGCTAAAAATGGGTGGATTGGTGGATTAGAGTTCACGGCCTGACCCGGCAGTATTGATCTCGGACTTAGGACATAAGTGCATTCCCCGCTTCCCTCATCAAATGATTGCTAACAATGGGCCCAGAACCCCACCAGCTATGGCCCCACTCACTACCGACCATTATCTCGACCATTATCTCTCGCCTGTCTTATTTTTCTCACAGAGAATGCAAGTTATTCAGGAACACCTTGAAATCGCGTGACTTGAATATTGTACAAACTCTTTGGCCCGGTATCTGGCTTGCAAATCATTGTGCTGAACCTCCAGAGTAGTCCCACAGCACACTCTTGACCTGTGTGTAATTTTCCAGTGCATAGCTGCCTGATAAATTGACGCCTGACCTTAGTTTAGTAGAAGGGAAAATAAAGAAAGAACGTACCCAATTCGCGACCCATACCAGATTGCTTGTACCTGGAAACGAGTAAATCCCCAATTAACAGCTACATCATTGCAGAACCCCAAAATGATTTAGAGCTTGCTTACCCTCCAAATGGAACCTTTAGTAATGAAACAAACCTCGGGTCAACGATGCGAGAAAGCTCGCCTAACGAATCCTACGCACCTGAGGATATAATTGACCATACTGATTCACCCATACAGTCCCAGCCTCAAGCCTAGCCAGTACACGCTGGCATTGGTTTGCATCATCTGTCCAACTTATGAATCCACTGATCTCGATATATATATCCAGAATGTATGCTCACTAGAATGGAATCCGGCACCCAAGCCGTAAGTAGAGTCATTCGCGAGAGCGATGACCTCTTCCTCTGTTTCAAATTTGGTCACGACAAGGACAGGGCCAAAGATCTGTTCGGCGGTCGATTATTTACTGGTGCCTAAGTTCGAAGCCGCAAAAACTCACCTCTTCCTTTACAACTTTCATAGTTGGTGTGACATCGCCGATGACTGCACATCATCGTGGAAAATCAACAAACCGTCTCGCAGACATCCAGCTGGGACATGCGGTACTTACTAGTGGGAAGGTAATACCATCCTTTCCCTTGCCACCTCTCTCCACCATACACGATCGACGCCCCCTCGGCCCTCGCACTATCCACATATGCCGCCACCTTATCTCTCTGCACCTCGCTCACGAGGGGACCACCCAGCGCGCCTTCAGCGAACGGATCGCCATATCCAGCCGTCCATTCTTTGGCTGAATGGAGAAGTTCTTCGATGAATGCATCGTACACCTTGGCTTGGACATAAAGGCGAGTTCCCGCCACGCAGTCTGGGCTCAAACGAACGTGTTCAGCAAGCTGTCACCGAATTCACGTCAAAAACCAGAAACCACATGCGTACCCTGACCCTGATTCAAGAAAACCCCCCAGTGACATGATTCGCAGCTTTAACCAAACGTGAGCAAAAATTAATTTCAAAGGAGGGGAGACGAACGCGGACCTTCCTTGAGATTGGCAGAAGCGAAAATGATATGGGGACTTTTTCCGCCGAGCTCGAGCGTCACCTATACAATCCGACGAAGCTGTCAGCCTTCAACATGAAACAGGTGGAATCACAATCACAACTTGATGCTACTAACTTTCTTTAAATTACTCAAAGCCGCAGCTTGCATGATCTTCCGACCAGTGGCAGTGGAGCCAGTGAACGCGACCTGTCGAGTCAACATGAACATAAATATATCATAAGCATTCCACAGAATATTTGAAAATATCTTGGACGGGACCTTGTCGACATCTAGATGCGAGGTAAGAGCGGCCCCACCGACATCTCCGAAGGACGGTACACAATTGAACACCCCGGGGGGGAATCTAACATGTGAACCGCAGGATGTCAATGGAAACAAAGGGTATTTGCGCCCCATACGGGATACTATACAAACTCACCCCGCCTCCACGACTAGCTCTGCCAATTTCTATATTTTTGAATGATTGGTATTCAGTTTTAACTGTCAAACATGTCAGAATGGCTCCGAATATTCGTCACTCACGAGAGCAGGGAGAGGCGTGAGCTCAGATGGTTTCAGGATGACGGTACAACCAGCGGCCAATGCAGGCCCGATCTTCCATGCCAACATCATGATTGTATAGTTCCATGGAATGCTAAATAAAATGTTGAGAAGGACTTGAGTCCCAGATTCCAAAGACAGCTAAGTGGCATAAACCGCACATTTGCGCGCATACACCCAGGGGCTCGATGCGTGTGGATGCAGACTTGTGACCCTTATCGTCCACTTCTATGGTCTGATATGCCAGTTATTGAATATACTTTGACTTTTCCACAAGCAAATCTCAATGAAATAGCCCACCTGTCCAAAGATCTTGTCACTCCAGCCAGCATAGTATCTATATCCAAAGAACAGCTACTCCGTAAAATTGGTCAATTCAGGTTAATAGCAATGTCACCTCAAGCATGCAATAGCCTCCGGCAAGTCCACGGCCCTGGCAACTTCCGCGCTCTTCCCGTTATCGAGGGCTTCCAAATCGCCCAGAGGGTCAGTATCGCGTTCCATGAGGTCTGCCAGTCGGTTAAGCAGTTTGCCGCGCTCGACACCAGGTATATTTCGGCCCCATACTGTGCGGAATGCGTGGCGAGAAGAAGCAACTGCGATATCGATGTCTTTGGCGGTGGCTAAGGGATTAGGTCCAGCGACAATGTTAACTAGGGAAGCAAAGTAGGCAGATGACAATGGGTGGAGTAACTTACCCGAGGATACGACAGCGAGTACCTCTTCAGTGACGGGATTGATAGATCTAAAGCAGACAAATTCATGAGGGTGTTGGATAGGTAGATGAGGACGCCTCCCACTGGATAGTTGCTCCCTCGATCGATGGAACGAACTTGTTATCCTGTGAGTAGGGGTGAGCTCATGGATATAACATCGAGGTATCTTGTCGCACGATAAAGAGGCCGGTGGGCACGGTGAGCTCGCGGCCGTTGGGGAAGGTAAGTAGCGTAGGGAGACTTGTAGACATTGCTCGTCGACGAAATGGAAGCCTAGCTTGGAATCGGAGTTGGCCTAATATTCGTACTGAGCTATGCAAATGAACCATATGCACGTTAATCCAATTAATCGCTAACTAACCGATCTACCATACTCATCGAGATGATAACAACCACCCACCCCAGGCCCATAGTATACTGCACATAATACCTACTACCTTCTGAAGACTCATAGTGGTCCTGTCATCTCCAGGCTTCCTAGTACCTGTTATGCCGCGTATTTCTTGCAATTGAGAGGGGCGGATGCATGATGTTGCATTTTCTTTCATGAACTTTGATTAGGTCCCAGACTCACTTGGTGGCACAGGCTCGATAGTACTGTCCCTCTCTTACCAAAACACGTTTACCGGTACCCTATTCTCAGCACAATTCCGGATCGCCAGCCACAAAATTGTCCGCGGCCGAGATCAGCATTAAGATGTGCGAAGCAGTGCTCGAAGAAATAAGAACATGGACATTCGAAAACAAGGGTTATCATTTTACAAGTAATAGCGTTAACGGTAAGGAGAAAGCGATGAAAAAAGGAAGGGAAGACCATAACATATTACGAATACACCATACACCACCACTCACTTTCCACTGGAAATGGCCTGCTTCTTCGTCAGGACACCAGCTGCTGCACCAACAATAGCAATCAGTGGGCCCCATAGTAACCAATTGAAGGAGCTCGTGCCTGAAAGCCCACGGGGGACACTGGGCATGAGGAGCGCTAGGGCGGTCGACTCCTTCCTCGACGAGTACGGTGGGAAACGGAATTTCATGAGAAGATCAACCCTGGAAGACCAGAGCAGAAGGATGGGATCATTTATGGTATCCTTAGAGTGGGACGTTCGTCGTAAGAGATGAACGAGACTTACCATGCAGGAACATGTATGGTGGATCGGCGATGGGTGAATTGTTCGAATCCGGTCTGGCGGTAAGAATGAGGATTCGTCAAGATCAAAAGAGAGTCGGCATGATCTTACTTTGTCACTGTGGGCCCCCACTATCAAGGTGTGAAGAGTGTCGTCAGGAAAGGGATGATAAATTTCCCACGCAAAATGGACTTACTGCCAGACTAGCGTCGTAGTGCACCATCAATCCGATCATAAGCGAAGAAAAGAAAGGACCATCTGAAACTACCTACCGCTCCAATGCCTCCAAAACCTAGACCCTCAACTGATAAATTGCACGCCAATCAGGGAAGAGTCACACATATTAAGAACATCTCTTCACCTCCGGCCGAGATGATGAGGTCGTTCACCATTGCCATACCACTTTGCGTTTGTTCCAGTACTATATTCAGTAGATCAATAGATGCCAGAACGTGGATCATGTACAAGACGAACCAGAAGCCTTGACCTTATGGTCATTGCAAAACAGGTATAAAGCCAACGGATGATCTCTGCAGGTACAAGATATAAGGAAACACGCATTGCTAGCGTACAACGGTATATAACCCGTGGGCATACCTGGTGTTGACGTAATCTACAGCGTGTTGGAAGCTCTGAACACAGATATATAAGCCATTTGCTCTGATCTGGGAACCCAGGAAGAGCTAAAAGAGACGAAAACATACATCAACAGGGATGATCGGGAGAACTGGCCCGAACAACTCCCTGGAGGAAAGACGATGATTAGGATTCGTCAAACACAGCTCAAAGTACGTACTCCTCCATGAGCGAATCGTCCAGAGATACATTCTTGACTATCGTAGGCGCAATGTATTTTGTCGTTGCATTTGTCTCGCCGCCAGCGACAATCTCGCCTTTCGTTCTGTCCAATACTTTTTGGACGCGTTCAAAGTGACGCTGGTTAACCAGACGTGCAAATGATGTTGACTCCGCAGCCCCCCCCTCTGCCTTGGGATAAAACTGTTCATACCTAGAAGGATCAACGGCGAAGATTCAGCAATGATTGCGAAACAGAAGAAGAATAAATAAAAACACGTTTCCAAGAGAGCTTCTACGAGCGCGTCATGCTTGTCCTTCGCGACAAGGATGTAATCAGGGGCGACACACGTCTTCCAGAGCGAAGCGGGACACAAGGGTCAGTTTGGCTTAAGTGGCGAGCCTAAGACATGGCTGACCTGGCCGGCATTGGCCATCTTCGCCCATAACACGCGCCTCGCGGTTAAGGTGACGTCTGCCGATTTATCAACGATGACGGGGCTTTTCCCTCCGAGCTTAAGGTATCCGGGTCAATGAAAATTGTGCACATGATCCAAGAGCCATTTAACTTGATCACCTCGAGAGTAATAGGTGTGAGGTGCTTCGCTGCGGCTGCGGCAACTATCTTGCCCACCATGCCGCTACCAGTATACATGACTAGAAATATTATTAGCGGGCGGGCTCTGACGGTTTATCCAGCGGCTCGGGATACTCACTGTGGTCCCACTGGAGCTCCAAAAGCTAGATGAAAGTGAGATGAGCACTGACACAACTGAACCAAAAAGATACTGTATGACCTTTGTGGTCTCGGGAATAGCACCAGTAACGATGCGGTAACAATCCTGATCCAGATATTTTGGGAGAAGTTCGACGAGCAGTTTCATGGAAGCGCTTGAGAGTTCAGAAGGCTTCACGACAGCAGTACAACCGGCCGCTATCGCCCCGATCTGAAGATTAAATTGTAGTTCAAAAAGACCGCCCATCAAAACAGAACGAGCGAATCCTCCTACTCACAAGGGGTGTCAATGTGCACCACTGGGAAGAGTTAATGTCAAGTATATTGAATCCAGAAGAAAACGTGCTCACATATGGATAATTGAATGGTCCAATAATGAGGACGGCACCCTTGGGCTGCTTATACACCTTTCCAAACATGGCCGAGGTGGTGATACTAAATGGCACACCCTCGGGGGCAGCCCATTTATCCACTTTCTTATATGCGATCATCGCCTCCTTCAGCACAGCACCCAGTTCAAGAAAATACGCTTCCAGTCTCGGACGAGAGAGATCTTCGCGCAGCGAGGAAACCATTTGCTCGGCATTATCTTGGGAAGAGAGGAGAAAACGGTGAGGGTCTATTCACAGCGACCAGTTTGATATGTTGGCACCTTTTACCATATGGGCTAGCTGCAACAACTGAGCCTTCCTATACGCAACATTGCGCGTCTTTCCAGAAGCGAATCCAGCCTTGACAGCATCACGGATCTGCATCGTCCATTGCAACGTTAGTGGACCCACGAGGCGGAAAGCGCATGAAGTCGCACGGTCGAAATCTCGTCCAAGGGTGTATAGTCTGACATGATACAGAGATGTGGGGAAAAATCACTGTAATATGATTGTGGAGGAAGCAATGCTGAAACAGGCGGGATCAGGCTAATACACAGTACATGTGATCTATGCGGAATCGCGGGGTCACGGCATCTTTGGCAGGACCCCGGAGAACCACTGTAAACACCTACACCCGGGAATTTTGGGGGTCGAACCTAGAACATTTCTCAGTAATTTCGTCTGCAATTTAGGTTGGTTGGTCCGCCCGGCAGCAGGGGCCTCCAGGGTGTCAGAACCCCAGGTTCCCGGAAATATGAATTGTTGGTGAAGGTAATTATTAGCCCATCTGAGGTTTAATCCTGAAATCCTCCTTTTGATAAAGCTCAGGGGCAGGACTCTGGTGCCCAAACATTATTGGGGACAAAAACAAGAGAGAGATGAGGCAGTGGAATATTGAGTGTAGATTGGGGGATGTGGGTACTGTTAAGGGTTGTTCCTAGTACAGGGAGGTGATTATGTAATCAGGCCGAGTAAGAACGGGAAGCCCCTAAGATGATTGACGAGGAGATGCGCGAAGCACGAGGATTACATAATGTCGCGGAAGACGAGAATGCAGAGAAGAGAAGTGGACTGGACTGAATTCTCAGGAGACTTGAGATGAAAGAGGAGTTGGTGAGAAGAGAGTCAATCAATAGACATATATTCTTGATCTTCTAAAGAGGCGAGAATACAAGAAGTAACTACTTATATACTAAGAGATTAAGGAATTACTAAGGAGGGTAAATGGTATGATATATGGTATGAAATGTGGTGGTGCGACGAGAGGGAGTCACGTGATGTGGCTATGTAAGAGTACGACTCGTGACAGGTACCAGGGCTGCTCGATTCCAGGTTATCTCTGTGGGAGAAGTGAACATTGTTGATTTAGGGAGTAGACAAATGCTTGCTTGATACTAGTATGATGATAGGGAAAGTCCACCCGGCGCTAAAGAGCAATGGGGCCCTGGATTCAAAATTATCTTCAGTCCGTCCAACATGAACGCTCAGTCAAATATCACTTTTTCGTATGCACTGCTCTACAATGACGTTGACCAACAACGTACCGAGCTATAGGATGGCAGCGTGCACGGTGGATTGTTAACACTCGGATGTATTTTCAGACCTATTTAGAATCACCAGTATTCCTGGCTCTGCCCAACAGTGACAGCGGAGCTTCAGGAAAACATTTATGTGATCGCGGTGGGTGAGGACATCAGCTACCTTCGTGACTCCTTCGCTATTGCCTCGGTCTCCCCTTTGGTCTCCGGGCTTGCCTTGCCAGATCCACGCTCTTCAGAGTCCCCCTCTCCATTGCTTCTCTCGCCCTAGGTTCCCTTGCCTGCCTGCCCCCTCTCTCTCGTCGACGTTCTGCCCTCTCCTGAGCCTTCAACTCCTTGATGATTCCCAACCCAGGAAGGCCAGAACGTCCAGGTATACTCGTACCCCCGAAGAACGCCATTCTGAGTTCTTCATCCATTTGCACGAGGGTCCGTCGCGTGGCAACAGAGTCGCCGACATGGCTGGCGGTACTGGCTGCAAAAAGATCGGGGTGCCGCAGAGTGGCGCTCCCACGGGTGTCGCGCATCATAATTTTCAAGTTCTTTTGGGACATGAGGAGAGGTCTCTGGTCGATACCCGTCGAGGGAGCGAAGATTTCATCTATTCGACTGTCCAGGTTCTCCATCGTGATGAAGTTGTGTCCCCGATGATACAAATTGATGAGATGGTGTAGTTTGGATTCTGGGAGAGAATACTCTGGTTCGAGCGCAGAGGGATTTGAGGCATCAGCGTCAGGGAGAGGCGCCAAATTGGGGGCAATTTTTCTCTTCGACGATGTTGAACGGGATGCTACATGTCGTGTGGCTGCTGGCAATAATTGGCCAGCTTTCGCAAACATATTTGGCGTTGGCAAAGCCCGTGGGGCGGCATTTGCCGATTGAATAGGCGCCGGAGCGCATCATCTGATTCTCGACGCAGACTACGGGCTGAGAACGACCGCACCGATGCTTTCGGTGAAAGCTCAGTCCCTAAACCTCACCAACAATATGTCGGTTTGGTGGTTGTGTGGAGGACCTAAAAAACAACGACACTGTATGCGATTAATGTCGCAATGCCCATGCCTTTCATTCTCTCTTTTAGAGCAGCCTAGGTATATCGTGGCATTCCGAGTGGGGGGTGTACCCGGGCATGAACTTCATGCCATCTCCTCGTACACAGTTACTCGGCGCAGTTAATAATTGAGCCCATCTCATCAACGTACGAGCATCAGAGAGCCTTCGGGAGTCTTGTTATTTGTGTCAGTTAGAACACGGTTTGCGTGTTCGGCCCAAATATCTAAATAATCCCGAGCTTCACCATGTATGAAATCGAGGACGCACAGTATTGTAGGATAGATGACAGTATGATAATGCCAAAGTCTCACATGTCGTACAAAGTTAATCAAAACTATAAAGAGAGCTAAAGGGAGGGGGGGATGATACGAAGACAGGTACATAGCATGGCGTCAACTTCCACTAGGTCCTGCCTCACCAAGTGTTGGAGCCAAGGGAGGAGCCCCACCTCCAGCTTGAAATCTGGCACGCGACGCCGCGAATAATTGTTCCTGCTGTGCCAACAGTTCTTCTTCAGTCAATCCCGTCTGCTCAAACTTGGAGACCTTCTTCTCCCGGTCCTAGGTATAATAGGGGGGGTGAGGTTTCGTTCCATAACGGAGAGTGAGCGTTGCACCTTCAATTGTTGCTTGTGGTCATTGAACACTTCTTGCACCTCCGGCAAATATTTTTCAAACCCCAGATCCTAGAATTCGAACGAAACATTCAGTTCCAGTCATTCGCCAATAGCCCAGTAGCTCACGTGAAGAGCAGTAATGATGTGTTCCGGCGCTATCGTCTTTTTAGACTCCTTGTCACATATTTCGTTGGCTTCTGAAGAGATCAGGTGAATGAATTCTGCAAAACATCGTACATGCAATAAGGATATGGTAAGGTTTCAGCGTGACAAGTGCTGAATCGGCCATAGCGGAGCAGACGAACCAATGCAACATTCAATGATAAGGTCGCGAGTCTCCTTCGTGCAGAGCATGTCTTTGGGCAGTAAATCTTTGTTTTGCCACAGGGAGTTCTCCTGGTCAGTGCCCATCCAAGTCGCGGGTGTACCGACCCCAAACACGCCGAGGAACATGGACGCTGTCTCAGACCACTCACCGGTGATCATCTTTTGGACCGTCGCGCGAGGTAGCGTCAATTCCTCGTCTGTGACGCCCCCGCCTCCTCGTCCTTCATCGCCCATAGTTAGGTGACTTCAGTTCCGTCACGTCAAATGCTGAGTTTTGCTTCCGGCACGTATATGTCTATGTGGTCAGCTTACACAATATCATACATATTCGAGGTGCTACAGAATGAGTTCACAAAGCAGTCTTCCACTGAGCATCAATCTTGGCCTCTCTCTCTTTCGTCTCGGCCGTTCGGCGATGAAGAGCTGGGGCACGCTTCAGTTCCTCCTTGCCAATTTGTTGGATGTGGACCTCGTCCGGACCCTAGTCCCCAATATTATCAGAGGAAGGAAGTCCGCAAAACTTGCATAAGAATCGAGAACTCACGTCCGCAATTCGCAAAACTCTCATCCAAGACCACGATTTAGCAAGAGTCGTATCCTGGCTTAGACCTTCCGCCCCGTGGCTCTGCATGGCTCTGTCGACCACCCCGAGAGCAACGGTTGGAACGATAAACTTGGCCATTCCAATGTCCTTAAAAGCACCCTTGGCCTTGACTTTGTCGATCTGGTGGGCAGCACTCAGAACTAAGAGACGGGCGCCGTCAAGCTCCGCTCGGGACCGAGCGATGTCGGCGATGATGGTGCCATGTTCGTACAGCGCCTTGCCGAATGTCTTGCGATCGGGGTTCGTTACGCGTTGGATCATAATGTCTAGAGCCCCTTGCGCGATGCCGATGGCACGCATACAGTGATGGATTCGCCCGGGGCTACGCGGTCCCAGAGTCAAATAAAAATCTGTCTATCAGACAGGGGAGTAGGGATGATGCGCACCCAAGACGACCCTGCAAGATCTCGAAGCCACGGCCCCAGCCGGCAATAACGTTGCTGACGGGAACGCGTACATTGGTGTATACAATCTCTGCGTGTCCTTCTGGTGCGTCATCATAGCCGAACACATGCATATTGCGGATGACTTTCACCCCGGGTGTGTTCGCAGGGACGAGGATAGCGCTCTGCTGAAGGTGTTTGTTTGGGTTTGTGGGGTCAGATTTCCCGACGACAATGTGGAAAGCGCATCGAACATCCCCTGCCCCGGATATCCACCTTGCACATCGACACAGGTCAGATTAGACTAGTTGAACCCGAATGACAGATAACATGGCGCACCATTTATGGCCATTGATCACGATCTCGTCCCCTTCCACACGAATGGAAGTGCTTACATTAGTCGCATCCGAGGAGGCGGTTCCATATTCCGTCATTGCGAAGGCGGAGCGAATCTCGCCATTCAAGAGGGGAATGAGCCACTTCTTCTGTTGTTCGGGACTTCCGTATCGGGCCAGCACCTCCATATTTCCAGTATCGGGAGCAGAGCAATTGGTTGCCTCCGACGCTAGGGTACCCGTTCTCCCCATGACTTCAGCCATCACTGCGTACTGTGGAGATAAGGCGTTAAAATGTTCGACATGGCACGGAGAAGATGATCCCACCTCCAGATTTGTTAGGGGGACACCGAATCTCATAATGAGCCTTGCTCAGAAACAGATTCCATAGGCCCAGCTTGCGAGCCTTGCGTTTCAAGTCTTTGATTACAGGATTGGCAGTAGTCCAGCGCTTGGAGGGATCCGTAGGGATCACCTCATGGTACGCCTTCTGAGCTGGTACAACTTCGGTCTGTACGAAGTCGACAAGCTTCGCCAGAGTCTCTTTCGCAAAAGGGGAGAACTTGTCTTCAACAAGGGCCCATGCACTGGGAGAGATGAACTCGGTGACAGGATGGGTAGCCATGAACAAGGATGTGGTTCTGGGTGTTACCGGAACTGAATACTTGGCTATTTGTGGGGATAGCCGGAGAGCGGCAGGGCCACATGGTCAAGTCGATTGAGAGTCTTTGTTGATGGCTTACTCACAGTCCGACGGCTGCGACCTGTTACGTCTCAATGAAGTGTTTTTTGACATCCCAGCACGCGAAGGGGCACATTTTCCCTTTTATGGGTAAGTGGCAGAAAACTTTTGACTACAGTACTTCGTTGTCAATTAGTCAGTTTCATTTCCGATGCCCGGGGCTGTGCTGTCATTCGTAATCGGCAGGCAACACCGGCAACTATGTTACCGACCACGGTTACTACTGTCATACGATCATATCGAGGAAATTTGGATGCGCTTTGTTAGGCTTAGGAGACCCTGATGAAATATAAATTAATTATGTGGGGATTTTGTGGGGTACTATCTCATGATGCTAGCTATTCTCGTCTGCTCACGAAAAATTGATGTCATGACTGGCGAAGCGAAAGCCAGGGCGTGAGACTGGGGGTCAACCAACTGTGCCGATCGGGGGGGTGCAGGAGTTCTTACAACTAAGCTGAAAATGGGTGGGGACGGTAGAGGAAACAGGTGAGGGCCACAAGCTCACGATAAAAAAGGCAAGGGCAAGATTCCGGCGAAAGCCGCTTCCCCATTCCCTCGTCGCGGGGCGGCACCCTGCTGCGGGATTCGGATCAGATGGGGGAGGCCCGCTGGATCCAGGGAATTTGTTGGCCCCACAGGTGGCACATGGTTGTAGTCCCAAACGCAGGCCCCTAGTCTCCCATCTCATGTGCAGAACATGAGTAAGGAAAGTAATAATAGTATTTGGAGAGTGTTCAGGTGCTTAGATACGCAGAAGAAGAAGAAAAAGGATTACCCAAGTGATTGGTACACAAAAAAAATTGGTAAATTCAAAAGCGAGATACGGAAAGGGAGGCCTGAGGCCTGGGGCAGGTCTATGGCAAACTCCAACCAATTGCCCAAGCTCTGAATCCAAAAAGGGAGACACGGAAACAGCATCTTTCCAGAGTCTGATCGGCAGCTCGATGTAAGCAGCAAGTTGCCAGTTGAATAGCAGATTCATCCTCGCTCATGCTGACTCCGACTATGTGGGGAATGGGGGCCACCAACGATCCAGCAGATACATAGCATTCATTGCGGGAGGGGCTATCTCATGAGGCAGTAAGCCACCATCCATAGGTTTGTCCACTAGAGAAGCGAAATTGTTTGGTGTATGGGCCCAATGACTCGGTGACTCAAGAATCAGTGCTAACTGCCGGAACGTCGAGTACTCCGGCCGGCTGTGAGGCTCATGATGGTGACCCGCCAGTAGACCGCTCCGGTGGAAGCGTCATAAGACACCAAAAAAGGCAAAAGGTCAAAAAGGTGAACAAGGACTAAGCTGAGCAGCGTTGCTGCAGGCGCGCGCTAAATTCAAAAAAAGGTAAGCACAAGACTTCGGCAAAACGCCCCACCTAGCGCACGTAATCCCCGTGTCTCGGAGCACACTTGGAGCACGAGACTACTACGGCGCCCGAACGTCTGGGCACGAGCCTAGTCATGGGGGTCCTTTGAACTAACGGTTACCTAGACGAAAGCGAAAAAAATCTCGTCCTGCACAATCTGGCTGACCCAAGATGGTACAATAGCCTGAGTGCGGAATTTTTCACGTCTTCATCCTTCTTTCGGGCTTGAACTCTGCTTCGAAGGCAGAGGATTTTGAGCAGAATGAACGATAGTGGGTGATAACGTTTCTTGTCCAATTTGGTTTATATAATTCAATTTAGCCTCGTACGAGCGAAAGCAGCGGGGAAATTTATAAACCGCGAGGGGAAATGCCCTCTACCGGTGGTAGTTTCCAGGGGTCTGTGACCACGGCTACCTGTGACCTGTGACCGAACCGGCGGTATTTCAAATTCTTCCCGCGTGCGTGTATGAAGCAATTGCTTTGTGGATGTCGGAGTGAGGGCGGCAGATATGGTTGTGCACGGGTGGGAGGGATTATCTGCCGCTCTCACCACTGAGCCAGTAAACAAAAGTGACCAAACAAAACAAAGGATCGGCTGGGTTGGGAAAGAAAGTTAGTCCTCGCGATCGCGACAGGCAATCGAGACGAGAGAACGGCCGGAAGCAAACCGGCCTTTGCCGATTCGGCATTGTCACTAGCCCTCCTCTTGGTCGGAGTGGAGGATATGATTAGCAACTACAATATCGCCAACGCTATTAGTCGGGCGAATGATCTCGGAGCCATGGCTCAGGTGACGCCAGGAACATATTTAGGCAGGAGAGGAGGACCAGCGCCCATAAACCGCGCCCGCTCCACAGCTGGTCCCCCCACACTCTCCTCCTTTTCCTCCCTTTCTCGCCTCCGAAATGTCTGGTCAGAAAAACGATCCTGGGTAATTCGTTTGCTCCACTCCTCTCAGGCTTACCATTCACCGTTCCTCTGGGACTAAGTGCCGGCGAACTAAACTCGCGTGTTATCTCTTCATACCTCCACCTCGTAGACGTTACTCCTAGATATGGTAAATAAATTGCTCGCATATTTCTGCCACAGAGTTCACTGTTCTTTCCATTAGGCTGGTTGCGCGCTTGGGAACATTGGCGCCCCCTCTGGGTCCAGGAGGCATTCGGAGAGTTCCTTGGCGTCTTCTTGTAAGTGTTTTGGGCACCAATATCCACCGTTCTCAATTCTCTCCAATTTGATGATTGGGATATAGCTATTGTTATGCCGGTATCGGCGCCACGGCTGCCATGAACATTGGTGTTTTGACGAACCAGCCGGAGTTCGGAAGTGAGTTTCATTCCTTCTACTTAGGGTCTTGGATTGACCTCGTCTTCTTTGTCATTCTCAAGACCTCTTACAGGTTGGATTCGGCTATGGTGATGGGATTTTGTGAAGTGTACACTTGGAGTGTCCCTGATATTAAAGCTTCCTTAGCCATGGGTATCGCTTTTGCATTCACTATCTGCGGCATGGGCGGATCACACCTCAATCCGGCCGTAACTCTTGCGTTCGCTCTCTGGAGAGGTAAGTGTCCGTTCATCATGTTGTAAAGATTGACTGTTTGATGAGCATCGCTGCCCTCCAGGCTTCCCCTGGTCCAAAGTACCCCACTACGTCGCTTTCCAACTACTGGGTGGTTATGTTGCTTCACTCCTAGTCTACGCCCAATATCGCCCATACATTCTGGTGAACCCCAACCTTTAGAGGCATATTTGTGTCCGGGTGGCAACTGAATCATATGGCTTAGCCACTGGAGCAGGGTTTAATCCAGGCGGGGAAATCCGCTGAAATTTTCTCGGCTCTGGGAACTGCAGGAATACTCGCGATTGTGAGGATTCCATTGTTCTATAAGCCGTACATGGGTGCCTCAAATTGTCGACCTTTAGTATCCTAGTCCCGGTATTCCACTGAGATGGGTATTGCTAAACGAATTTGTTGTGGTATGCTCTGTGTTTGCTGTTCTGCATTTCGTCCTCTTGATCCCTCCCGTCGACTTGTTAGGATATTTTCATTGGCTTTGTTATTTGGGCTGTTCTGGATCCTTCCAATCTTTTGGTGGCTCCTACCACCATTGCACCCTTGATTGGTCTCGCCTACGGTACCATGGTTTGGGTGCGTCACGTCTCATTTCTGTTCATTGGCTCGGCCTGATCTCTATGCACGTGTGCATAGGGGTTCGCACCTGCCACCATTGCGACTAACACTGCCCGTGACCTTGGTACGGCCTTCACCCCTCTCCGGAGACAATTTGCATGCTACTTACTGGTTTCTCAGGCGCACGATTTGCGGCAGTTTCGATATGGGGGACCGAGGCTTGGGGAGGCCATTATCCTGCCATATCCGCTTTCACCTCTCTCTTGTCTACGTTGGTTGCCGTAATGCAAGTGATTTCCCTTCGTTGCCCCCTTGCAATTTATTTATTTGATATGGGTTACTACAGGCTCTACGAGCTGTTCATATCCGACAAGAGCCGTGTGGTCACAGCCGCATTCCGCGAACAATTTGGCAATATGGACAAGCACCGCGAACATAAAGCTTATCAATCCAATGCACGCGCAGAGCAGCTCCGAAGCCGTGGCGCTTCTTTCGGCTTTGGGGGTGATAAACAAGAAATCAGCGAGAACGAGAAGTCTGCCACTACTGTTTAGTCTCCCGGGAACTGGTACGTCATTGGGAACTAATTCTGTTGGTGGCAATATATATGCGTTAGTCAAGTTATTACGAGTTGTACGATTCAAATGTTGTAGGTTTCTCTTTGTGGAAGTCCGCATAAGTTCTCCGTGAGGGGAGGAGAGAATTGCCTCACGAAGAGCCCCAGAGATCATAGTATCATTCCAAGTTCAGAATCATAGCCAGGCAAGACAGGTGTACCAAAAAGAGTTAGCACCATGCCAGGACGGGCACATGACCCCATCAATATCGGACCACAGATCAAACTGTCTCATCAGTTCCTTCAGCCCCCTCCCACTCCTCAAATATCAACAGAAAATCAGACGACAGACAGCATGTCAAACTACTCAGATACTGACAACTACGAGTACCTAAAGGTGCAAGTCGCTGCCAAAGGTCCCACACGCATAGTCCGCCTGTAAAATCTCATCTCTCATCTGGCCCAATGATCAGTCTCTGAGCGTGAATGCATTCAAACACTGATCATTGGGCTGGATGAGAGATGATTGCAGGGGACTATGCGTGTGGGACCTTTGGCAGCAACTTGCACCTTCAGGTACTCGTAGTTGTCAGTATCTGAGTAGTTTGACATGCTGTCTGTCATCTGATTTTCTGTTGATATTTGAGGAGTGGGAGGGGGCTGAAGGAACTGATGAGACAGTTTTTGTGGAATGAAGAACCTCAGTGCAGGGTACAGTTGCGGAGGTACAAACCAGTGGGTATGTACATCAAGTACCTACGTTATATATAGTAAAAAGGGGGCGGCCATAGGATAAGCCGGACAAGCGGAGAGGGGTAGAGGCCGCGGTCGAGCGGCACGTGACGTACGTCGTAGCCGATAACCGCCCATTTCAACAACAGTTTGATGTGTGGTCCAATATTGATGGGGTCATGTGCCCATCCTGGCATGGTGCTAACTCTTTTTGGTACACCTGTCTTGCCTGCTATGATTCTGAACTTGGAATGATACTATGATCTCACTCATCACAGTGAAGAGGTGCGGTTGCCGAGCTGCAATCCATTTTGTTTTCTGTTTCGACTTGTTGGTTCCGGTTCGTGGCGGTAAACGTTTCCCCCGCCACTTCTCCCAGCGATTGGCCTTTGCTGTTAAGTGCGCCAGGAAATAATCATTTATGTAAGCACGGCAACCCCCGAGCGCTAACATTTTGGCGCTTCACACAATTTACCTGATTGAACACAAAAATCACTGCGAAATTAACATGATACCTCTAACGAAAACTTGAGCGCGTTTGTTTTCCGGTCAATAAAGACAGGTCGGGGGAAGGGATGCGCTTATGTAATGGATCTATAATAGAGCCCTCCTGGCACTCGTCGAGGCACCAACCATAGAGGATTATTGGACGTGCGCGTCTCACTTGATTCTGGAGTTCGATTACACTGTCCCTGCATGTAGGGTTCGTCCCTCCACCTAGGTTGGGTAAATTGAACAATTGGATGGATAAACAATGCGGCACAATAAACACGGCTAACTCCGGGTTCTGCCGCCAGGCTGCAATGCGTTTGCTGTCCTCGATCTCTTACGCTTTTCTCATTGACACCCGTGGTTCTTTCCAAAGATGGCGCCGCCTGTGAATCCGTTTAAGTTCAATGCCAAAAAGGATTTTAGAGTCCATTCCCGAGCAAAAAGTTCCAACCCTCAGGATACTGGCTCCCAAATTGACAGCTTTAGAGAAGAAGGCCACGCTTCCATTGCCGAGGGACGAGGCTCCTCCCCCCATTCTGGAACTATCGAAACCATTCCTCCGACTCCCCCACCGAAGTCCTCTCGAACCCCAGTCGGTCTATTCAGAAAGTGGAGCCGATCGTCTGAGCGCGTGAAGGATATCGCACCCTCTATC
Organism: Hydnum rufescens UP504; assembly: GCA_014904985.1. NCBI lineage: Eukaryota > Fungi > Basidiomycota > Agaricomycetes > Cantharellales > Hydnaceae > Hydnum > Hydnum rufescens. Next base: position 66,592 of record MU129083.1, read on the forward strand.
CATGATGATCCTGACGACTACGACGATGGTCATGATCGTGGAAGGCCCACAATAGACTCAGAGACCGGATTCCAAATGGTACAGGTCCCACCCTCAAGACCAGTCAAGGACCCGCAGGCCCGGAATTTCAATCCATTGCGTTTACTCAGGACTAGATCACGGGAGAAACAAGATGATCCAATATTCACAGAAACGCAACGCGACTCTGGGGGTGCCCCTGTCTTCGCAGAGTCTCCCACAGATATACATACTCGCGAACTACCCGCCCCTCCCTCGTCGTCCAAGGGCAAGAACCCTCTTGCGCTGTTTCGTAAAAAGCCCCGCGAATCGAAGCCCGAAGACGCCGAGGATTCTGCTCCGCGTAAAGGATGGCCTGAACGCGCGCTGGACATCACGTGGTCCGGAGCGCCTGGGGATCCTGCACAGCCATCGCGACCCAGTGGTGAATCGAGGGGGATCAATCCACTGCGGCTGTTCAGGACCAAATCCCGCGAGCAGGATCCTGCGCCCGCTGATTCCCTGGGAGACGACGGTGGTCCTGGGTTGGCTGAGGATGTTGTAGAAGAGGCGACTAATCCCTTGCGCCGTTCGAAATCTCGGGGGGCGAATCCACTGCGTCTGTTCAGATCTAAATCTAGAGAACAGGAACCCCCCGAAAGTCCCCGGGATTCCGTGCGGGAACAACTTCAACCCGCCGAAGACCAGTTCGAACATGGCGAAGAGACGGCCAAGCCATTGACACGCAAGGGGTCTTTCGGACGTAATATATTTGGTGCTTTTTCCAGGTCTAAACCTCCTGAAGAAGAGCCCTCCCACAGTCTCCGAGATGAAGACCCAGAAGGAGGGTTGATCCCCCCGGAACATCAAATTGAACATATCGAGGGGTCGGCCAAACCAGCTCGCAAGGGATCTCTTCGCCGCAATCTATTTGGCGGCTTGTTCAGCTCCGAACAGCACGAACGAGATACTGCACCCATTGTGGACACCTCACGAGAGGAGGCCCAAACCCCTGGGGATCAGTATCAACCTGAATCCTCTGCTGATGTCGAAGAACATGAGATTCCTTTGCGCCCTACACGATCCCGCGGGCTTAATCCTCTCGGCCTTTTCAGGTCTAAATCTCGCGAACAGGACGTTCCTATACATGACGATATACAGGATGATGAGGGACATGGAATCACCGAAGATGAATCTCGCCTCGAAAATCTGCTGAATGTTGATGACCCAATAGATTCGACGCGTCCACGCGTTCTCGAGGTCGTAATCCGCTTGCTTTATTCAGGTCGAAATCGCGTGAACAGGATCCCCCTCTCCCTGAAGCCTCTCGAGATCCGGAGATGACCCGAAGTCCTGAGGAACTGATCAAAAATCTCGAAGATCCAGTAAATCCTCTCCTTCGTAAGGGATCTGGCGGACGATATCCATTCAGTGTGTTCACGGCTAGGTCTCGTGGACAGGATCCTCTAGGCGTCCCCGCCAGTGAGACTTCCCGAGCCGGGGGTGGATCTCTTCTCGGTGATGATCCCTCCCGATCTGAATATGTGGGGAGTATCGAAGACACTTCGTATGTTCCACCGCGGCCATCTCGCACGCGTAAGCCTCTCGGTCTACTTGAGTCTAGTCCCAGGATCCGCCGAATGGAGTATGGTGGTGGTGTCGATGACAGTACCCGCGATGATGTGGGGCCCAAGCTTGCCGCGGGCCAAGTCGATGATGCCAGTAATGCCGACGACGACGCCAACCCACAGCCATCTCCTGCTTCTTTGGTCGAGATTCCTTGGTATGGAGAAAGAAGGGATCCTCCCCCAATGACTGAAGGGCAACTCCGGTTTGAAGACATGTATGATGTTGAAGAGCCAGTCCACTCGGAACCACCTCCTAGAAAGAAGAGAACGTTCGGATTATTCAGGTCCAAGTCCAGGGACCAAGAACTGCCTGAAGTCTCTCAAAGTCTCGAGGGGGGAGAGGCCGCATTCGCTGACGATGGATCTCGAGTTGACCATGCTGAAATCGCAAAGGACGCCTCACGCCCTAAAAAGAAAAGATCTTTCGGATTATTCAGGTCCAAGTCTAGGGAACAAGACCTGCCTGAAATTGACCAAAATCTCGAGGAAGGAGAGGCCGTATTCGCGGACGATGGGCATCAAGTTGACCATCCTGAAATTGCAAAGGATGCATCACGCCCTAAAAAGAAGAGATCCTTCGGATTATTCAGGTCTAAGTCTAGGGAACAAGACCTGCCTGAAATTCCTCAAGATCTCGAGGAGGGAGAGGCCGTATTCGCGGACGATGGAGCTCAAATTGACCATACTGAAATCGCAAAGGATGCATCACGCCCTAAAACGAAGAGGTCTTTCGGATTATTCAGGTCCAAGTCTAGGGAACAAGACCTGCCTGAAATCCCTCAAGATCTCGAGGAGGGAGAGGCCGTGTTCGCGGATGATGGGTCTCGAGTTGGCCATGTCGAAATCGCAAGGGATGCATCACGCCCTGAAAAGAAGGGATCCTTCGGATTATTCAGGTCCAAGTCTAGGGACCAAAACCTGCCTCAAAATCTAGAGGGGGGAGAGGCCGTATTCGCGGACGAGGGGTCTCGAGCTGACCGTACCGAAATTGTAAGGGATGCATCACGCCCTAAAAAGAAGAGATCTTTCGGATTATTCAGGTCCAAGTCTAGGGACCAAAACCTGCTCAAAATCTAGAGGGGGAGAGGCGTATTCGCGGACGAGGGTCTCGAGCTGACCGTACCGAAATTGTAAGGGATGCATCGCGCATAAAAAGAAGAGATCGTTCGGATTATTCAGGTCGAAATCTCGAGATGAGGATATTCCCGAAAGCCCCAGAGGTGATGAGAGGGAAGGTGCTCCCCCGCCTGAAGAGGACCCGGCCGAAAATGTTAGCCGCGGAGAAGGCGCCGCGAGTCCATTGCGTCGTAAACCGTCTCGAGGACTCTCCCTCGGTTTATTCAAATCGAGGTCTAGAGATCCAGACAGCCGTTCCTTGCAGGGTGCACAACAAACGGAGGGGTCGATCAGAACTCTCGAGGATGATCACCCTGATGAAGCACCGAACCCGTTACGTCCCAAGCGATCATTGAGCCTTAATCCTCTACGTTTGTTTAGAACAAGGTCTCGCGATCAAGAAACAGGGTCTGTGCGCAGTCAACCGCAATCAGGCGAGGAGGGCTCGATGCCGGGTGAAACTCCCAGCGGCCGAGGCTCACCATATACCCAGTCCCAGAGCCGCAACCCTTTTCGTCTGTTCCGTAAGAAGTCTCGAGGCGAAGCGTCAATTCCCGAGGCTGGTGCTCCTGGTGATGGCACTTCTGTTCATTTCGCCGATGGTCCGTCGCAAACTTCGCTTCCCTCGGGTAAAGCCAAGAAGGGCGGTTGGCGTGGCATATTGAAAAGGAAAAAGGTGTGTTATTTACATTTTGTGAGGATGCCTTTCTTGAACTCATATATATACGTATTATGTGTAAGTCTGAACCCACAACCGATGAACCAGTGCCCAGTGCAGAGGCCCCTGAACTCTATCCAACACGATCGAATTCTCCAGTAATTGAGGCACGTAGCGATTCTGGACTTTCCCCCGTACTCGTGTCTTATCAGCCATGAATATATCAGAGGCAACGATTATCCATTGATCCTGTGCATCTGCAGCAGAATGATGACGACTCTCTTTACCGCCAAACATTGGTATGTTTCTTATATGTTGGTCCCAGCACGACCTTACATTTGGTCCTAAGGATGACCAAGATGGGCCCCCTCCTGTGGTGAGTCTAATGACGCCAGAGACTTCCCCACGTCAAGTGCTCCGAAGAGTACGTCGGTTTCTGGGGATTTCCGCTGTTTTTATTTTATTTTCTCTTCGCTGTTCCAGGTTACATCTCCGCGCCCCGACGCTGGGTATCGGCTGGTAATTACAGACATGCGTGACATCTATGCGTTGAAGTCCTGACATTTGAGCCATTCTAGCAGCAGCAGTTCCCTGGTTATGAAGTAAGCAGTTTCCTGTAGATCGATAAATAATAACTCCCATTTTCCATTAATCCAACTAGCCCCCTCCCACCTCTATATTGGGCGATGGAAGACCCCATGGATCCACGGTCCGAGTTACTGGGGTCACTCACGTCACTCCCGAGGACCACGTGTATAAGGTTGTTCACGAGAATGGTGATATTGCTTCTACGCAAGTCTCCAAAGGGAAACCCGTCCAAATCGGCAATTATAGACTCTCGGTGCGGTACGGAGACGAAGAAGGAGAAGAAGAGCTACCACCAGAAGAATCGTATCCCACTCGTCAGCAGCGTGATGCTGGGCCAGCTTATCCTAGTCAGACACCTGCAGGAGATGGTCACGTTTTTTTGAAGCCTGGTGACGTGAGTCGACTGCCTCTCGCGTTTGTTTATGGCTCCTCATGGCTGACACTTTTCGGGATTTTGAAATGGAGGAATATGAAATCCCCCCGGATGGCAACGTTGTTTTCGTTGTGGATGAAGGCATTGACCTTGAAGTATATACCTCTTCTTCCCGGTGCCTGCTCATACTGATTCTAGAATTCTTCCCCACAGATCGGGAATCCCGAGACAGGAGTTTTCGTACCATATGATGAAGAGTATATTAGATCTCAGAAAACACTAAACCAGGAGGCTTATGAAGAAACATTCGTCGTACCTCCTGGGAAGCTCGTCGAATTCCAGGATGAGCAAGGCCGTGTCTTACACCGGTCTGTATTATTCATTACCTTGGTCTATTCCTCCAGCGCATCTGTACATGTTGACCGTACTGCATCACAGAACCGGAGGTCCTAAGGATACTAAGGCTGGAATGCAGGACTTGGGCAACGGAATGTGGGGTGGATATCAGAGCGATGGCTCGTATCTCCTACAGGTACACACAGGGAACGCCCTCCACATATCTTCCCACCTTGTTCGGAAGGCTTATCGCTTTGATGTTCTTGTTTGTGTAGGTCGGGGGACCTGGTCCCGTCAAGTTCGTTCTCGACACTTACGATCCGTCATCGATGAAAGCTAACACCTCTTCTCCAATACAGAGCCGGGGATTCTCAGAAAGCCACTACAAGCAGGGATTATGTTACACCCCGCCCCCCACCTTCCGCCTCGCCTCGGGGTTCCGAGTCCCTTCAATATGAAGCATCCCAGCCATCTCCAAATACTTTGCACACCCCTCCATCTTCGCCCGGCAATCACAGTCACTTGGCAGGATCTCCAATGCCACTCCCCTCGCTAGGGGAGCTAATCGAGGAATTGCACCTGGAAATCAAGAAAAATATTCATTGGAAGCCTCATGGACCTAACGATGTAAGTGGTGTCTCTACGTGCGTACGTCCTCACCCTATGATTTTTTTTCGTCCTTCTGTCAGTATGCGCGCTCGGTGCGTAAGTGGAACATCAAACCCACCGAATACACAAAGATCTTCTGTCATGAAGGCTGTTTGTTTAAAAAGTTCATGGAACATGAATTGCAACTTCGTGAGAGGACTGTAGGTGCTCCTGCGGCACCGGGTGTGGCACCGGGTGTGGCACCGAGTGTGGCACCGAGTGCGGCACCGAGCGGTGGGGCTCTGCTCACTGCCGAGGATGTTCAAAATGGTCAATGGTTTCTCGTGTCTTTCGTTCTATATTATTTGTAACGCGCGCCTCCCAGATCTGGAATACGTCGTTCCCGTAACTATCGGCACTCCACCGCAAGTCGTTAACCTTGACTTCGATACTGTGAGAGTCTCGTGTGGTCTTTTTGTTCTTGTTTTGGGCCAAATTCATCAGTGATTGCACCGCAGGGAAGCGCAGATCTTTGGGTATGGAGTACGCTGTTAGCGTACTTCTGCCGCGAATCTTAAAGGCCATGGGATTTATAATCCTGGCCGAAGTTCCACCGCAAAACTTGCACCTGGACTGAACTGGAAAATTTCCTATGGTGACGGCAGTGGGGCAAGTTCGTGTATTTTTTCAGTTGTGTTTATTCCTTCCTGAATGGCAACAGCTAATGACGGTTATCCTACAAATAGGTGGTAGTGTCTATAAGGATGTTGTAAAGTTTAGTAACCTGGCTATCCCCGGACAAGCAGTCGAAGTCGCGACGCAGTTGAGCTCTACGTTTCTGGGCGAACATAGTTCAGATGGGCTTTTAGGTTTGGCATTCCCGACGTAGGTTGACAATTTGAGTAACTTTCTCGGATTGCTGATCCTTCCCCATACTCATAGGATAAATACAATTACCCCAACGAAACAGAAGACCCCTGTCCAAGAACTCGTCGAACGGAACATAATCAAACAGCCAATATTTACAGCAAAGCTTGACAAGGGGGGCACTGGGAGTTTCTACACTTTTGGATACATTCCTCAGCGCATACTGCCGCTTCCTCGCGCATCATTTACACCGACGTCGATAGTTCCCATGGGTTTTGGGAGTTCGGGAGTCCGCAACTTCGTGTAGGCCGTAAGACGGTGAATCGCCGCCCAGGTAACACGGCAATAGCAGACACAGGTGAAGCTGGGGATGGAATCCTAAGCCCAAGACTGCTCTGTTCATGCATTTACTTTATTAAGGGACGACGGTACGTTTTTCCTGGCCTTTCTAGCCTGTAGAACGAGTAGAACAACGACGCTCCCATAGTTAATTCTCCTAGATGACGCTGCACTCGATGCCATTTACCGCCCCATCCCGGGAGCTAGAATAGACCATTCTGGATGGATTGTCCCAACGAAATCTAGGCCTCCAGATATATCATTCTCAGTAGCCGGGGTCTTTTTCGCAATCGCCGGCGAAGACTTGAAGTTCGCCGACGCGGGTGGTGGCATGAGCTTCGGCAGCATACAGAGCCGTGGCCAAAATCGACAAGACATCCTGGGTGACGTACGTACAATTTGTTTGGACATCCGAGTTTCCTCTATATCGCTCCTGCTTACGGAAGCTATTTGCCTTTCTAATGTGGCATGATCTTGCAGGTTTTCCTGAAGAGGGTGCTTACTGTATTCGACCAGACTCCAGGGCACCCACGGATTGGGTTCGGTCAGCGTGCGTTCACCTAATGCAAGGTGACGATATAATGACTGTGATGCAATTGTGTAATATTTCCTCCTCACTCTTGGGCACTCGGGGCTTGGGACATTGCTTTCTGATACTGGAATTAGTGGAAGTCAAATCTGTGGTTGATCTTAGGAGTTTGTCTCGTTATGCTGTAGGAGAATTTCAGAATTTGACCGGGTACTTGCCGTTCCCTGGGAATTTCAGTCCTCTCAGCACTACAGTAGTGCACAACGAGTGCTGTGGCGAACCGGCCGTTGATCGTGCCCTCCTGTACTGATCACCCAGATCGAGATGAGACAGGAAACCATCTATATTTCGGCGGCAGCGAACAGACACCCACACGCTGCCTCGATTTCTTCTGCCTCGTCACTTGTTGTCTTTGGCACACGAAATCTCTTGGCACTTTGGAACATTGATGTATGCTGGGTTTCCAGGATTTTGAGCTCTCCTAACCCGTGTTCTCGTGAAGGACGATCGAGGCATATATCAAACATTGCCCGGTCATTCGGCAGAAGTTACATGTGTCGACTGGATTGAACCAGACCATTCGTTTGCCAGTGGGGATCAAAGTGGCTCTTTGCGTGTTTGGAAGAAATCCCATCATGTCCGTACAAGTCTTTCTCCGTCTTAGGTATTCCCTGCATTCGGACAGTAACCTGTGACACTCTAGTGGACGCATTCAACCCAGATTCAAGCACACTCAAGCGGGATTTCTGCTTTGGCTGCGTTTGAAAATTTGATCGTCACAGGGTCATCAGACGCCTCTTTGAAAGTTTGGTTTCGGAGCACAGGTCAGCAACCCTGTGACACCCCCTCAACAATAATTTAAACGCTTCAGCTCCCTAGAGGATGAACACCTTATCCTCCTTCAATCAATCGATATGAAAGGTCGATTTCCTCTAGACGTGAAGATATCTCGACTTCCTAATTCATCGAGTGCGTTTTCCGCCTGTTCTTGCCATGTGCAGTGCTTCTAATACTATAATGCAGGCCTTATCATGGCCATTGGAAGCACAGATCGCAACGTTCTCATAATGACGCGCTCTGAAGACCAGGTATGCATTCGACTTCTATGCATACGTGCTTCATGGTGCTTCAGGCAGGCCTGATATGAGCCATCAGTAGTTTATCTCCTCTCTCTCTCTAGAAGGACACGAAGACTGGGTTCGGAGTCTTTCTTTCTCTCTCCTGCCCTCTCCGCTCGGCGATGTGCCTTTACTTACTCTGGCATCGGGTTCCCAAGATGGGTACATCCGGCTGTGGGTAATAGCACATTCAATGGCTTCATCCACATCCTTTGCGGATGATCTTGGTGGAGATGAACTCATAGATTCCTTTGAGAAAAAGTTGGGCAATTTGGAAGATGCTGAGGAAGGCGGGAAGACTATTTCCAACAGAGCACATGTATTTTCTGTATTCGATGGGAAGGATAAAAGGTGAGTCTAATCGTTATCCGATTACGGTCAAACAAAATTCAAATACCTTACTAGCGTGCGGCAGTATACCCTCACCTTTGATGCCCTACTTATTGGGCATGAGCCGGCGTAACTTCTGTAGCTTGGCGTCCTGCAAACACACTTTCTCTGTCTGATCCAAATACCAACTCTCCACCTACGCTTCTCTCCAGCTCAACAGATTCATCGCTTATACTCTGGTCTCCCACCTCCCTTTCAACCACAAGTTCTGGGTCCTTTTCCTCTTTGTGGACGAACCGACAACGTTTTGGCGATGTCGGTGGGGTCAAAGCTGGGGGATTTGCTGGGGGTCTCTGGGCCGGTGGGGGTATGCAAGTGCTAGGGTGGGGGTGGAATGGCAGCTGGAGGCGATGGGGGGCTACTTCGGATGCTGAGCTTGAGTGGATCGAAATGGGTGCAGTCGGTGGGCATCAAGGACCCGTCCGTGGCGTGACGTGGGATTCCACTGGTCGCTTTCTTCTATCTACAAGGTGAGGTGCTCTTCCGCGGCCCTGATTGGTCCCATTGTCCTTGATGCATTGATGAAATCAATAGCTTGGACCAAACTACTCGTATTCATGGTCCCTGGAAGCACAACCTGCCCGAGGCCAGCTCAACTTCTTCGATCGAGACCTGGCATGAGATTGCTCGACCTCAGATTCATGGTTACGATTTGATCTCGGCAGCTTTCATTGGATCCTACCGATTCATCAGCGTGGCGGATGAGAAGGTCGCGCGGGTGTTCGAGGCACCAAAAGGTTTTCTGAATACTCTCAAGGGAATAAATGCGGAAGATCCGACTGTGGATACGGTGCGGTTTCTTCTCAACCTATGACACACTGGACTTGCTACGAACAGCCTTGGATTGTATAGGCCTCCAGAGCTTCGGGAGCAAGTCTCCCTCCTCTTGGCTTGTCCAATAAGGCCTCCGCCGGAGGTCTGCACATGTTTTTTCCCCTCACCATCTCTCTGGATGTTTCTTGAATTCCTGTTTCAGATGAATCTACTTCCTTGCACGAAGTACCTACCCGACCACCTTTGGAGCCTGAGCTGGCGTCACTGACCCTCTGGCCCGAGGTAGAGAAGATCTTCGATCACGGATACGAGGTACCGAGATTAATGTCTACCATTCCCCCGTGATTGACGATTGGCGCAGCTGATCTCAGTGGCCTCCTCACATTCGGGATCCCTTGTTGCGACAGCCTGCAAATCCACAACTGCGGAACACGCTGCGGTGCGATTGCATGAAACTACGACGTGGCGCGCAGTTGGTCCGCCTCTGGCAGGACACTCGTTGACAGTTACCCGAATCGCATTTAGCCATGACGACCGCTACATTTTGACAGTTTCACGCGATAGATCATGGAGATTATTTGAAAGACAAGGGATGACAGTACGTGCATAGATGGCAAGTAGGCCCCAGGGATTATGATTTATACACCCCAAATCAGGTTTTGCGCCGGTAGCTCATGACAAGTCTCATGCGCGCATCATATGGGACGCGGCTTGGACACACGAGGACCATATGTTTGCAACAGCCGCGCGGGATAAGACTGTTCGCCTGTGTTCTCTGCATGGCATATTGTAATGCTCAAGGCTGTCTTGTCTATCTCCTTTTCAGGTCAAGATCTGGCAGAAAAATGGTACAACATGGTCGGTAATACATGCCATCAAACTCAAAGAGGGTGCGACAGCCGTGGACTTTCTGCCGGCGGATTCTCATCAAAGGTAGCTGCACTAGCCAGCCCCTGGACGTTTGAGCTAATCATGTTGCGGACAGACGAAGACTCGCAGTTGGTCTCGAGAATGGTGAGGTAATCGTATATGCATCGGCATTGAAAACACCGAATTCATGGCAGACTGAAGTGCATCTTGATTCATCGTGAGTGAGCGGTGTCCACTGCGACCTACATTACTGACCCCATTTCAAATAGGGTTGCAAATGTGGACCAAATTCACCGTCTGGCGTGGCGACCGAAGAACAGTGCTGAGGGAGTGTACGAGCTCGCTGTGTGCTCTGAGGATCGTTCTCTACGAATCATTCGTCTCAGTGTTTTGTAGAATAAATTTGTCATAGTAAATAGCAGAGAGGATTGGACTCGTGTGGAGTTGGAAGCAGGCGATTTGCCGATGCTCGGCGGAGACAGTTTGATCCAATCATCAAGGAAGCACCTCACAGTGCTCTTCCTTGTGAGCGGCTTTGCTGTTACCTTCCTTCTCTCCCTTCTTCACCACGCATCCATTAGAGGTGAGCGTCGCTCTTTTCCCAGTCATCGCCGTTACGGGCCCCATTCCCTGGTGATTTGATCTGTAAGCGCGACGACAAGTTCTAATTCGCTGTTACCTTGTTCTCCTTCAAGTGTTTGGTGTGCGGAAGGCCCAGTTAGCCCATCTTAAAAATTATGGCGGACAGCCCCAGGGGCCAGAGCTTGAACCCATCCTCACAGCCCTTCTTTCCAACCCAGCAGAGGGTGCCGTTGTCAAGCGACGTGACTAACAGACAGATCACTAGTTCCCCCGTCTCTGTTGACCATGCCTTCAGTCAGTCGTCCGATGAGGACTTCCGCGCGAAGCCAGCGCCCGGACCCCTCAGTAATGATGCGTTCTCGCAATATGCTACCTCGCCCAGCCCGATCCCCACCAACGTCTTCCACGACTACAATCTCTCCGGTCAGCGCTCTAGAGAGTCGTTTAGGGATAGCAGCAACCCTTCCAATCGGTCGTCACCTCCTAATGGCCCTTTTCAAGGCTTTGCTCCACCGCAGTTTCCGAACAACTCCACGCCCCGCGTGAGGGAGAACGAGGATGGCGGCGTGTTTTCTCCCGTTGATTCCAACGACTCGCATGAGCATAGTGATGTTCATGCTCAGCAGATTGACTACCAGTTCGTCAATCCCATTTCGGCGGCATTCCACCATCCAGTTCAACAACAACAGATACAGCACCCACAGCAACATATGCATACACCTGCTACTGGATCTGGTCGACCTGCTTCTGCGTTGCGCTCCAGTGGCACGGACAAGGATTTTTCGTCCATGGGTGATTCACGCGACAATAGTCTATCCAGTTCGCTCGATTTCACGTTTGAAAATGATGGACGTGCCGTGGGCAACGCTGCTGGAGGTGGGGATATACCTTGGCCTGCCCATAACTTCTCCCTCGCACTCAATTCACGTTCTTCGGCATCTCCTCGATCAGTATCTACCGGTTATGACTTTGCCCACACAGGGACTACTAGAGGCACCACCCCACTCTCTCAGAGCTTCGAGGACCCAAGCACTGGCATCCCAGCCAACCCTGGCTTCAATAACTCGAAGTTGTCACTCGTGCCTCCCCTGAATGATAGATCCTCCCTCAGCCGCGCCTCATCTAGGTCGTTCTCCAACACTAGCCAAATGCTTGATAGGTCGCCCCCCAGTTTTGATTTGCAACAGCCTGTCCAAAACTTTGAGGCTCAAGTCAAAGCGTCGCCTTTCATAAATGATCTCCTCGACAGACTTCTCCGATGCGAGTATTCGACTAAAGAAATACATCGCGAGTTGAGCGAGCTCGGACGGAAAGTAAACATTCTCGTGGAGAGGGCTATCAATGACTCTAACGGTCAGCAGTCCGGCAATCGGACTGGATCAATTAACAATGTGTCTTTCTCTCATTTGAACCGTGGTGGCGGGGCGATGAACATTGGAGGGACTCCGTCTATGCAGAACAGTACCGACAATCTTGACGACGTTAGGTCTCTGAACCAAAGGATCAACACCTTGACCACTTCGGTCGGCCAGCTCCTGGCTCTGCAAACGCAAGCTCATATGAACTCGGTGAACGCCACATTCAATCCGAGTGCGCCTGCTGGACCCCAGCACCATGGTAACAACGGCACCAATGGAACACCTGGCATCGGGCTCGGCATTTTGCCACCGAACGGAAATAATTCGTTAACCAGTCCCACGACTGGGCATGGCGGAGGCCTGGGCAACGGTGGCATCATCGGTGCATCTTCAAACCAAATGCACATGCTCCCGAGCCGACCCGACGTTGGACTTGGTACTCCTTCGAATCGCAGTGTGGTTCGTGGGTCGAATCCTAGACAGTGGACGCCTGGAGCCCCCGAGACGATTCAGAGGAGCGCAAGCGACGTGGGCCTTGTTGGTCCTGGCCCTCTTTTGAGGGATAAACGTAAAATGTCCGTTGGGGTAATGAGGCGTGATTCATCTTCTGTGAGCGTGTGCTGCCTTGCTACTCAGACAACCTTATAATTACTAACTACACGGGTCGTAGACTCTCGACAATGATTCTGTGGTCGTTGCTCCTCGTGATCGTGACGGAGGCCCAGTAATATCAAAGTGGGAGCATCTTCCCCTCCTGCCCGATCTTCTTCGCTCTATTGCAAAATACGGGTGAGTAGCGAGAAGAGTGTTTTGTTCAGTTTAATAATCCCGCGGACGCCGCTACAGTGTGGGTCCTCCTAACAAGATCCAACAACGGGCCCTCCCGTTCTTGCTTCGCGGATCGGATATCATCGCTCAGGCCCCCCCACTCAAGAACGTATAGCCGCCTATATCATTCCTGCCATACACGTCGCCCTCACCAACCTTGCTGGGAAGCCACCCAACCGTGGTCCTATCGTCGTCATTATATCGACCACTGTCGACCAGGCCACCCAAGCACAGCGTATGATTAGAGATCTCGGCGGTCCCATAGGTGTTCGTTCTGCCCTTGGTGTTGGGACTGGTGGCGACGTCGTACAGGAGCTCCGACTTCTCCAGCAGAGTATGCCCCACATCCTCTGTGGGACCCCTCAAAAGCTACATGCCTTGTTCACCTCTCCTGGTGGTCTCCCCGGTCACGAAGTCAGATTTCTTGTTCTTGATGAAGTTGATCAGCTCATCGCCAGAAATCTGCACGAATTTGTTTTCAATATTGTGAAACTATTTCCGTCACCCCGCTCCAGACCTATGGGTGCCTCTGGTTCTACCACACCTCTCGCTAGTCCTCTCCCCATTACCCCAATCAGTGCCCAATCCAGCTTCAGCCCCTTCGAGATACCTCTAGGAGGTAGCAACGGGCGTCCCCGTCTCCTTTTGCATCTAATCTCCGTCGTTTCTCGTCTAGCTTATCTACCACGGGTGCCTCTGACTCCTCAACTTTCAGCGGCGGAAGTCTTGTTTCTCAGAATGCGGGTCTATCTCAACCTTTGATGACTTCAGGCACCCCTGAACGTCAGACTGCCCTCTTTTCCAATACGGTGCCTCAGGACGTTCTTAATCTGGCCAACTCAATTCAGTTGCGCGAACCAGTTCGTGTCCTGGTCCGCCGCGACGGAAATGTCACTCATACCGACACTACGCACGGCGCAAGGGGCCTCCGCCAATTCTACCTCTACCTAGCCTTCACTGCTGGGGCCCGTGCGGACCCCAACGCTGGGTCCGCTGGAGGGGCAGGCATCATTGGATCTGGTCGTGGAGCAACCAGTGCTGAAACTGCTCAAGCGAGAGAATGGAAACTCGACGCCCTAACTGATCTTTTCGACGATATTGAAGTTGCCCAGGCAATCGTGCATGTCGGTGGTCTCAACTCTCTAGAAAGCGTAGTATTCAAGCTTGTCAGTCGCGGACTTGAGGCCGTCCCCTTGGTGCGTGTGGTTGCGGAGGGATCCAAACGTGTTGGTTTTGACAAATTATCAACAGCATGGGGACATGAACGCTGGTACCAAGTTGGCTGCTCTCAACAAGTTTAGAGGCTCGAACAATCCGATTGGTCGCCCACCCATTACCCGAGTTCTGGTTGTGTACGATGTACAGGTCAAGGCTCCAGATGTTCACCAAGTTCCCTTGGTCATTAATTATGGTAAGTATCATTAGGATTGTCTTCCCGATGTTTCCTAATTTATATCCTTCTAGACCTCCCTAAAGCTGTAGAGGAATATGCTCACCGGTCTGTTCCTATGGTATATTTGGACCAATGGTTGCTGAAGCCGAATGTTATAGTGTCGCCCCTGCGATCTCTTCCAGCTACTCTCGTGCTGGTGTTGTGATCAACTTCGTCACTGCCACCGGAGGAGACGTAGAAATGCTACGCTCAATTGAATGCTTCTACAAGTTAGTTGTGCCCGGTTTTCATCGTGATAATTAGCCCTCTAATCTGTCTGCATTTTCCCCAGAATTAAATGTGTAAGTTATTTTGCCCAAGTGAGCTCAACGACATCTCCCTCTTACATAGATCCCATTCTCCAGCCCGAGGTTCCGATGAGTCTACGCGACGTCATCTAAACATCCCAACGCAAGATGTATCCCTAATTTCAAGCCCAAAAACCCGTCAACACTCCGCCAATTCATGGTCGATCATCAGCCCCGCTGCCCCTCATTCTTAGCATCTGGACTGGCTATATCAGGTTCCTATTCTCACGTTTACATCGACTGCATTCTCGTATCCGTCCCGACTGTGCTATAGTTGCGCCGCTGTTATATGCCTCCTTCATTTCACCTCGCCATACTCTCGCATTCGTCATGAACCACGTGTAATCGCAATATTGCGCCCTTTCTCCTCATTCCAAATACCCACAACCTTTCATTTTCTTCTCCGCGCCCCAATACCTAGCTGGATATATCTTTCAACCCCCAGGAGCTAGATAAAGTCCCTGCCCTGCTCCACCGTACTGTACAACAGACTCTTCTCGTCAGTAGTTGCCCATCCCATCTTGATTCGTTTTCCGTTTCGCCCTTTCGGGTCAGTCGGTTCAACTGTCTCCCGTATTATTTCCTAGTCCTTGGAGCGATGTAATCCCTGCTTTTTCCATCCATAACCATTCTTGTCCCTTTGTTGGTTCATATTAAGTTCTTCGGCAGTTCCCACTCTCTGGTTTCACTGCGACCGAATGTTCTTCGATCGCGCTCATACAAGGTGCCTCTCAAGGTCAAGCTCACTCCTGGAGAATGGCGTATCATTGGGCACACATTGACCTCACCCTCTATCTACTCCTTACCGTGCGTGCTTCGCCGACGGTTCCGATCTGTTGCTCCACGGCGTCTTCATCATCTTTGTGGAGTGATGAGTCGGATTCAAGGGTACAATATTATGTCTCAATTTCTAATGTTAGTGTAACTTCCAGTTTGATAATCCTTAAATAAAGTGGATGTACGGAGTCGTCACTGTTCTTAACTGGGATGATTGGTGATTGAACACAGTGACTACACGTTCACGTCTATGTGGACGAAGCCTTTTCCACTCATTTACGGTGCATTAGCCCGTACTTGTGAAGTATATCATCTCCGACCGCGGAAGGACTTCGGAAGACAGGGTCTGTTCCTCCTGCTGTCTTGGGGAAGGCGATCACATCTTTGATAGAAGTCGTGTTGCACAATATTGCCATCAGCCTATCGAAACCTTGATTCGTATAAGTGAAGTGTCAGGGAGTGATCAGTCACGATTTGAGGGGGGGGGAGGTGCGTGAAAGATTAAAAACAAACCTAGCGCTATCCCCCCATGAGGAGGTGCACCGCACCTTAGCGCATGCACTAGATGTGCAAAGGTTGCTTGTTCGGCCTCGGTTAGCTGGTAGATTGGACGGATGCCGTCAATATTTCACCCACATCATGATAAGCGAAGGTGGGGGGTCGAACATGACTCACTTGCAGGACTTCCCTAAAGATGAACTCTTGCATGTCTGCATCATGAATCCGGACGGATCCGCCTCCTATTTCCATTCCATTGAGAACGAGATCGTAGTGCTGGCCGCGGACCTGGGACAATAATCGTGAGCACAAAAGAGAGCAAGACGCTGAGCGCGTGGGATGGAACACACACACACCGATTCGACGTTTCCCGACATGAGCATTTCGATGTCCTCCCACATTGGGGCAGTGAAGGGGTGATGGGAACTGCTCCATCTACCGTGGGCGTGTAGTTCGTTCTTGTCGTCATCTGCGCGTGTAAATAATGGGAATTCGGTCACCCAGAGAAAGTTTGGGTTTTTCCTGTCATGCACTAGATTCCGTACGCAGTAAGAGCAGGTAAAGCATGCGGACAGCGTCAGCAGTCCAAGTTATGAGGGAGAGGGATGGCGGCCAGAGAACACACCATGGTTTGCTGCAGTGGCTACGCGAAGTCGAGTGCGACCTAACTCTGTAGAACTGCCCTGAACAATATGAAGGGACAGGATGAGCATGGGCCATGACAGATCGATCGAGGTGTGATATAGTAGCTAACGAACGTACCTCAAGGCGAGCTTTGCGCAAGGAGAAAACGACGACGTCTCCAACTTGTACGTTCGCAAGTGGTACGTCCGAGTGGTTATCAGGGGACTCGGAAGGGAGTTGTGAAGAGTAAGAGGAGATTATGGGTAATTGAGACCACCAATTGCCGAGGTTCTGTGGCACTATTGATAACAAGGCAACCTGCATAGAAGCTAAGCGAATCCAGAATTGTACTAGTATAAAAAATAGAGTATGATATGACGAACATTGGGCTCTAAAGTCAACGATTTCACCGCAGTTTGGAATTCAGGTTGCGTTGCCTTGATCACGAAATAATCCAAGGTGAGGCCAGATGCTTCGAGCTGCGATCGGATGGAAGTAGGCAAGATCTCGGTAGCATCTGTGACCTATGCAAAATTTGCAAAGGCGGGAATCAACATGAACAGATGCGAAGAGAAACTATTCTAAGGCTCAGTACATACCTCCAATCCGAATCTCAAATCAGGCTTATCCGAGCCGTACTGTTTGAAAATCTTGTAAGATGTGGGATACGAAGTACCGGAGGGATAGATATGTACCTTGGACATGGCCTCATTATAGGTCATTACCTTGAAATTTTCGGGCAATCGATACCTTCGGCCTCTTTCCAAACTTTGCGTATTATCCGCTCGACAATCTCTTTCACCTCACGGCCTCCAATTCTCCATCTGTCAGGAGGATCTTGATTATTAGGGGATCCCCAAGAGACGAATGCCATTTCGAGATCGACCTGAGTGAATTCGGGCTGCCGGTCTTTCCGGCCGTCCTCATCCCGGAAACAGCGCGCGAATTGAAAGTACTTGTCTATGCCCCCACTCGCTATTATGAGTTGTTTGGCTTGCTGGGGCGACTGGGAGAGCGCATAAAATAGAGGCGTGACAGTGCTTGGAGAGTGCTCCGAAGAATTGGTTTGGATGCTGGTAGGGAGGCGGGTGGGGACGAGGAATTCGCGCGCGCCCTCTGGGGAGGACCGGAGTAATAGTGGTGTTTCGACTTCGATAAAATCTGAAGGAGAATTGTAAATTTCATGATCGAGAAAGATAGAAAGAGGGAAAGAATACCTTCATTCACCAGTTGTGTACGCACTGAATGAGTGACCTTGCTGCGTTTACGCAAATTTTGGGAGAGAGCGTCTCGTCGGAGATCCAAGTAGCGGAATCGCGAGCGAACATCTTCATTTGCCTGTACAGAAGACTCAGGTCTGAGGCAGGTACGCCAATGAACTGTGGCATACTTACAATTTGGACGTCATTGGGGGAAAATGGCAGGTCGACGGAAGGCGAATTGAGAACTAGGTAATCGTTGACTATGACTTCGACCGTTCCTGTCCCAAGCTAAATCATGAGAGTAAGTGGAGAGCTGAAAATGAAACGCCAAGACACGCACGAACATTACGTTGCGCGTCGGCTGGCCGTGCTTTCACAATCCCTCTAACAAGCAGAGTGGAATCCAATGGCGTCTTTATTAGCTGAGAAATCTTGTCTTCTTCCTTTAGGGGATTAGTCAAGCGTTCTTTTTTCACAACCAGTTGCGTGGTTCCGTACGAATCCTTCAACGAGAAAAATGACAGGAATTTGGAGGCTTGCCTTTGGCAGAGGGCCCGCATGAATAAAGAGAATCAAGGTCATAGGACATTGGATTTACCTGACGGAATGGAGCCATCCTGTCAGGACCACCTCGTTACCGTCGTCTTCAGGTCCCAGTTCCCCACAAGTGTGCGTTCTCGGAGCGTAAGGACCTACGCATACATTTTACCTAGTTATTTGTCGGAACAAGGCAAGATACTGACGGGAATGGGCGGCGCGCACAATTGAGCCTGTCGAAAACAGGCGTCGCATCGCGAATAATGTTACGTCAGCCGAGTAACGTAATTACGAAATGCTTCCGCTAGACTGTTCTCAGTGTTCTGTGGCCTCAGGAATTACTGGTGTTGTAGAGGCTTTGTATGCCCTCGCAGTTTACCAAAGCAGCTAATTATTGTAACAAAAAACCAGCCCCTTCTCCCAAGCCAGTGCCCACATTCCCCAAATTACATTCATACACAACAACCCAATCCAATTCCGCTGCCTCGTCTCCCTCAGGTTTGTCTCCGATAACATTTGAGCACCAGATTCTACATCCTGAGCTCGATCAAAAAGCTGGGATATTGGAGTAAGCTTAGAGGCAAATCATACCCTGGCCTCTTCCCAACCAAACTCCAATCTAAATTCAGACAAAATTCCCAGGAAACATTCCAGGTTTGGTCTCAAGAATCTCTAAAATCCCCCGGGGAAGGTTATTCTAGGAGTTACTATAGCTATTAAGGGTCCTATAGCCACATGGGGAGATCAGTGACCGCCGCGGCCTGACGGAGAACTCACACAGCACACGCCGTGCGCGAAGAAAGGATACTGGAATCAGATTCAACCTACTGTAGGACATTTGAATTCTAAAACTTTCAGTGACTCAAACCAGGAATCAGCTGGTGACACTACATGTACACGTACATATTTCCATCAAAGAGGACAATGGCTGATTGCTTTCAAACCACAGCAATGGCCCCAAGGAAACTTAAAGAGATGTACCAAACCTTTCGTTCTCACTGAATCCGTGCTTATCAGCCCCAACTGCAGCCATGAAGCCTATCGAATTGTTACGGTTTCGGAGGTGTTCCCTTCGTAGATTGTATCGATAGGTTTTATGTTCATGGTGTCTGTCCATATTGCTGATGTGTTCGCGGGATCCGAGTGTGACTACACGGCTCGTGTCGGATAAGAATACCTCATAGATCCTGCGGTAACGAATGTCGAATAAATAAATAAATAAATTGCGAGGGGAGAAAACGAGAGGAAAACACTTGCGTTGCGGCAATCAACGTGGACAAGAGAGAGGTCAGGGCGGATATGAAAACGTAATAGCCTCCCCAACCCTTGGTCCCCCATATCAGGATTGTGGCAAGTCGTGCACCTGAAAAACCAGTAAATAACATACAATTGTCCCGAGAGAGCGCCGGAGGCCATACCGAGGTCACGGGCAGTGTTAGTCGCAACAGTGGCGGGGGCGAAACCCTAAGCACATGTAAATAGATATCAGGCAGACCCACAAACAGAATTGGGAGATATGACCCACCCAAATCATAGCGGTGTAGGCGAAACCAATCAAGGGTCCAATGGTGCAAGGAAGCACGAAAATATTGGAAGGATCCAGGACCCCCAAATAACAAAACCAAGAAAAATATCCTACCAAATCGATAGGACCGATCAGGAAGACAAAATGGAGTACAGCAAGTACAATGCGTACCACAAAAAATTCGTTTAAAAATACCCACTGCAGTGGGACAGTGGGACTAGGATACTGCAGGTCGAATAGGGGGTCTGAGGCACCCATGCATGACTTTTAGAATGATGGAACACTCACAACCGATATTATTCCTGCAGTTCCCACGGCCGAGAATATTTCAGCGGCTTTCCCCTCCTTGATCAAAGTCGCATCCAGGTCCTAAACCAACGACTCAGTTGCCGGCAGGACAAATACGCCTCTAGAGGTTGGGGTTTACCAGAATGTATGGGTAATATTGGATGTAGACGAGGAGTGAGGCAACAAAGGCACCCATTGTTTGGGCAAGGATGTACCGGGGCACTTTGGTCCAGGGGAAGTCTGGAGGATAGCGTTCCTTACAGTGAATCTTCAGGATATGAGTATGAAAGAAGACTTGCCTCGCCAGACGGCGAACGTGAGAGTTACGGCCGGATTGAAGTGTCCTCCGGAGGTCATGGCGCAGATAGTAATCGAAAAAGTGATACCGAGGCCTGACGTAGTCTTAATATCAGAGGCACTCCGAGTGTACTCTTCAAAATTTTCTCACCATAGCCCAGTCCAACCTGTAACAGGCCTTGAGAATGACAAAGAAGACGGGGTCGGTCCAAGAGCCTGAGTGGAAGGGAGGAAACTCACTTCCAAGTGCCGGCTGGTTCGTCAAGATGCCAATGTTCAGTGAAGCCGTGGCGCCCATGCCGGCATAACAATAGCTTTGCTCGGAGTATCAAGCGGGAGAGGATTAGGAATAGGGAACATTACTGACCAGAACACTTACAAGAAGACACCGAAGAACTCTGCGACTACCTCTTGTATCCAGAGGGGACGCCAATGTTCCCAACTGTGGAACCAGCCTGAGGGTGAGAACAATGAGTTCTGTGGCAAAAAGATGCGAGGAATTTATTTACCAGGTCTGGGGATAATATCTAGGGCGTGGAGAGTTGGGGGGAGGGCGTGCGAGTTTATTTCCGCCCCGCTTATTCCCAGAGGGATAGGTGAATGGTAAGGAGGTGGATTCTGAAGCAAATAGCTTACCTAAGATTATTTTTCTCGCCCGACATTTTGGAGGAGACAGCAGGGGGTCCAGCTGTGGTGCGTGGTTTATGAGGGATTGGTGGATGCGGAATCTTTGAATGTAGGTGGCCTAAAGATGTTCCTGGTGTTTCCCCGCCCCATGGATTCCGATATCATTCACTCAACTGATACCGCACGCGCCAATGATGGCAATACCATAGTCAACTTCAGTTACTTGGCTCAACAGCCTCTTTAATCCGCCCGCCGGAGCCAGAATTTGAAATACGAGATTACCACCGACTTCGATTCCGTCGCAGGCTCGTCCGCATGCCAACTGTCCCTCGTACCACGGGGTTCCACCAGCACGAGAGGCTTGAAGGACCCAAACCCTTCTCATCGGTGCGTTGCGGCTTGAGACTGGGCGGCAGAGATTAGGCTGATAATTTGGGTGGGACTCCCGATTCAATGTTTGCCCACGTTTCAGATTGGTTTACGAGGCATCACACCATTTCCCTCACGACCCAATTTGTGTTTCCTATTCAGAATCGAAGTGTTCGCTTTGAATCTCGGTGATATTGAGCCATCCTCAATGCAGCGTTGTTGGCCATTTCCCCCGGGTCCAGTTCCCAACATAGAGTAGTCAGAGAGCGAACATTTAACCCTTGGTATTCTGGCCAAATCGAGATCGGGTGTTGCACGGAGCGCGGCTTAGATCTTCGCTCGGATCCAACCTGTAAGGAACGGTGTCGCTCCTTCTCGCGTGGATTAAGACTCTTGTGAAAGTTCTAATCTTGCAAGGATGTGGATTTGGAGACTTGATGTTCGTGGCATGCCGCTCTTATGTAATCGACGACAATTTTTTAGCACAGCCACATATTGACGAAAACATTGTGAAAAATGGGTTACACTCTGTGTGTGCTCGGTGGGGATTCTATGGTACCAACCATCAGTAATAATGCTCATGTTGTTCCCAGGCTGTGGTACAATGGGGATCGCCATCCTCTCTGGTGTTCTTTCTAGTCTCGAAGACCTCAATTCACAGCAGCATGGTATCAAGCGATATCCTAACTCGACCTCTGGGAACTCCACCCCAGCTTCATCGTATATGCCCGGCATGTCTGAGGATTGCTTCCCTTCCCGATTCCTTGCCTGTGTTAGCCGGCGCGAAAGTGCACAGAAACTGCAACGACTGTTCGCCAAGAACTTTGGGGAGCGAGGCGAAAGAATCGAGTTCTTTGCCGGCGAAAATTTGCGTGCCGTGAGGGAGAGTGACGTGGTATTACTCTGGTGTGTATTTCATGTATTATCGCTCCAGTGGGGTGTGCGCGTTTGGCCGATCGCATGTGGTGTATTTTGTAGTTGCAAACCCCAACTCGTCGAATCGATACTGTGCGCAGAAGGAATGAAAGACGCGCTTCAAAACCGACTGTTAATCAGCATACTCGCTGGTGTGACCATCAACCAGTTCACTAAGTGGCTACATCCCAGTACCAAGGTTATCCGAGCTATGCCCAACACGCCATCGAAAGTAGATATTCATCTTTCATCATCATACCTGTTCCTGCCACATACTACCCATTAATTTTTTTATGTATAAGATCCGTGAGGGAATGACTGTCGTCTCGCCGCTCCCAGAAGGATGCGAGCGGGAAAGAGAAATCATCCTCGGCATTTTCTCTTCCATCGGTTTGTGTCGATTCCTCGCCGAAAAGCATTTCGATGCATGCACTGCGCTGTGCGGATCCGGACCGGCCTTCGTTTGCGTTGCACTGGAGGCACTCGCAGATGGCGGTGTCATGATGGGTCTTCCACGGGCAGAGGCACTGGAACTTGCAGCGCAAAGTGAATAGCTTTTTTTTTTCGCTCCACCGGTCGTCCCGGCGCTCCTGACTTCTTGAAATTCCCCTTTTTAGCTCTCCAAGGAACCGCTCGCATGGTCCTGCAGACCGGGGTACATCCCGCCGCTATAAAAGATTCCGTTACGAGTACGTCTCTAGTCCACTTGAGCGATCCATGAGAATAATGCTTACTCTATGTGCTCTGTGAACAGCTCCTGGCGGGTGCACGATTGCCGGACTCCTCTCTCTGGAAGACGGACGTATCCGCTCCACGATCGCGCGTGCAATTCAAGTTGCAACAGAGAAAGCGCACGATCTTGGGCAACCGCAGAAAGCAGAGGCTTAAAAAAGGAAGTTAAGATTCATACAGTACTTATAAGCAGAAAGAGGAAGGCACTAGATAATGGGATACCGACTCTTTTGTTGTGACCTGACATGGATAAGTGATCAACACGAAGCAAGGGGGAGATAGCCCAGATTTAGGCTACCAGAAACATTCTACTCGGGCCACCAGGGTGGGAGTCTCATGTTCGGCACTGCTGAGTGATGGGCGGCTGATGGTGCACTTGTATAACGATTGGGAACGCAAAACATGGCTTCACATCCGGTAACGGCAAGAAGAACACAAGCGAGTAAATCGTACTAGGTTGACTGCGGCCGTTACATAATAAGGGGGATATAAAGAACAGCTTCCGGAGGTAACCGTCTTCCAAGTTGCAACAACACCTAGTGCGTAGTCCTTCCTCTCGAGACGAGACGTCGCCGGCTTGCCAAGTACTAATTCATTCCCCCATGCAGCACATTACAAACCATCGTATCTTGAGTACGTCGTATGCCACTTATCGAAAGTGGCGCACTTATCTGACTCTGAGCCTACCGCAGAATGCAGATTTTCGTCAAGACGTATGGATGTTTGGATTAGTTCTCAATGTGGATGTTGAAGCTGACCGCCACCTCTAGCCTCACTGGCAAGACCATCACTCTCGAGGTGTGTGAGCTCCGATCGGTAACGGTCTGGCGATGACTAAACAATCCTCTTGTCTAAGGTCGAGTCCTCCGACACTATCGATAACGTCAAGACCAAGATCCAAGACAAGGAGGGCATTCCTCCTGACCAACAACGGCTCATCTTCGCTGGAAAGCAGTTGGAAGATGGACGAACACTCTCCGATTACAACATTCAGAAGGAGTCTACCCTCCATCTTGTCCTCCGTCTTCGTGGAGGCATGCAGATCTTCGTGAAGACGTGCGTCAATAGCGTCTTTGTGCTATGCCAGACGTGAAACGCTCATGACCATGTTGTAACCTAGTCTTACTGGGAAAACCATCACTCTTGAGGTCGAGTCCTCGGACACCATCGACAATGTCAAGGCCAAGATTCAAGACAAGGAGGGGTATGTCTTTGACCCCCTTTGACTTTCGTTCTTCACGTTTACCGATGTTCCCCCTCCCCTGTACAGTATCCCGCCAGATCAGCAGCGCTTGATCTTTGCGGGCAAGCAACTCGAGGACGGTCGCACCCTCTCCGACTACAACATTCAGAAGGAGTCCACGCTCCACTTGGTCCTCCGTCTGCGTGGTGGTATGCAAATCTTTGTCAAGACGTACGTTACATGATACCCGTTTTACCCATACGGGATCCTAATGTTGTAATCTTAGCCTTACGGGCAAGACCATCACCCTCGAAGTCGAGTCCTCGGACACCATCGACAACGTCAAGTCGAAGATCCAAGACAAGGAAGGCATTCCTCCAGACCAACAACGCCTTATCTTTGCTGGGAAACAACTCGAGGATGGTCGCACCCTCTCTGACTACAACATCCAGAAGGAGTCCACTTTGCACTTGGTGCTCCGTCTTCGGGGTGGTATGCAGATCTTTGTGAAAACGTCAATCGTATTCTTCCGGTCATAATCGATCCGTCCTGACGGTTGTTATATGCATTTAGTCTCACTGGCAAGACTATCACTTTGGAGGTCGAGTCGTCTGATACCATCGACAATGTGAAGACCAAGATTCAGGATAAGGAGGGGATCCCTCCAGATCAGCAGCGCCTGATCTTCGCTGGGAAGCAGCTGGAAGACGGACGCACGTTGTCTGACTATAACATCCAGAAGGAGTCCACTTTGCACTTGGTGCTCCGCCTGCGGGGTGGTATGCAGATCTTTGTTAAGACGTCAGTCATATCCTTCCGATTTCGATCAATCCGTCCTGACAGTTCTGATGTGTTTGCAGTCTCACTGGGAAGACTATCACTCTGGAGGTCGAGTCGTCTGACACAATCGATAACGTGAAGGCCAAGATTCAGGACAAGGAGGGGATTCCCCCAGATCAGCAGCGCCTGATCTTTGCCGGGAAGCAGCTCGAGGATGGTCGGACGTTGTCCGACTATAACATTCAGAAAGAGTCCACCCTTCACCTAGTGCTTCGTTTACGAGGAGGAATGCAGATCTTCGTGAAGACGTAGGTTATTATAAACACCTCACCAGGCGACCTGGACTGATGCCTTATGTCTGTTAGGCTTACTGGAAAGACCATCACTCTTGAAGTCGAGTCGTCTGACACAATCGATAATGTAAAGGCCAAGATTCAGGACAAAGAAGGTATTCCCCCAGACCAGCAGCGCCTTATCTTTGCCGGCAAGCAACTTGAAGATGGTCGCACTCTTTCTGACTATAATATCCAGAAGGAGTCTACTCTCCATCTCGGTATGTCTCTTCCGGTGTTTTCGAGATGTCTTGATGGCAGTATCTGATGATGACCCAGTCCTCCGCCTCCGTGGTGGCTCCCTGTAGTCGGATACGCCTTTGTGTCCATACCCTCTATCAATTCAAGTCATATTCTTTCAAATCACTCTAAATATTACTGTTGTTTTTCTCTCTATTGTTCAAGTGTGATATCTACCCATACTGTACTGTATGCACCCTCTGGCTTGTCGTTGTCGAAGACAGCGAGACCACACCTAGGCCTGGAACTCTCAAGAGGGATGAGTTACAAATCACATTGACATGAAAGTCGGGGAATCCATCTTAGACACCCCTGCGTACTGCACAAAACTATTTCCCTAGTTCCCCAAGTCCTGCTATCCCCGGAGACGCCTGGTAGCAAAATTGTTCTCGATATCATCAAGCTCGGAATCTAAACCGACCTTAACTTCGGTAGTATCAGGGAGGTCACTGGCAGTGCTGGAGATCGAGCCCGATGGAGAACTCATTTGGCTGCGCATGGCGGGGAAGCCTATGTTCTGCACAACCGAGAGCACGACTCGATCCAATTCATGAACCAGTTCACTTTCCAGGGCCAGAGCATCGTCCACTGTGACGCCAACTGGCGGCAACGCCCAAGGGAAGATTTGGCCATGCGATCGTGGAATATCGAATATGATCTCTGGGTGGGTAAGATGCAGACGTTTAGCGAGCCGAGCACAACACCAGCAGCACTTCTTGCCAACTCCAATGGTCGGAAGCGTCGCAAGCCTCTACATAGGGATCTCTTGATCAAAAATTGCGATCAGTTCAGCTATTGGAAATAATACAACCTTGAACAGCTCCGTTGCTTTCGTCAGGCAATTCGGGAGCGGCTCCACATCGACGACGGTAGATAATGAGTCCCATCAGGGACGCCTCACAACGCAGTGTGCTAGTAAAACAAGTTTTAGCCTTAAGCTTATCCTTAACCTGTTGCATCAGCGTAGCACGTCGATTAGGCTCTTCAATGCCCAAAGCGTGGAGTGCCTTGACAATTGCTGGCTCGAGAATGGGATCCATTGGTGCCTAGGCGCGATGGGAGACGGGTGCGGGAGTGATGAGCATGGTGAGCGATATCTCACCCATATGCCATTGTACATCCTTGTGCACATACTGGGTAGCACGATGCCAGGCCACGGCATTGCCCAGATACCGTGGCACTGATCCCGAAATATTCACACCAGGAAGTCCAGGGGTATCTTTATCGTCCACATCATCTACCTCACAGCTAGTATGAGAGACATTCAGTCAAAGTCGAAATAATTCTGGCGCACCTGGAGCCGAACGAATGCGATCTGAGCTCAACAGCATATGCATAGAAGGCAAATCGAATACATCGCCGAGAGGGAGAGCCATGATGACCAGCAATAGTGATAGAGCCGTATCAAGAGAACTGAGCCGAAGACCATCAATCTTGGGAGTCACGGGGCCAACGTTACTGACAGTGCGAATTCGACAGTTACGAACGGAGGTTTTGGCAAGAACTAGGTAAAGGCGATGGAGGTGAATCCACTGGGGGGCAGTTTCAGGAGTCCATTGACAGTAATTTCCGATCATTGAGGCCGGCCGGTTAAGAAGAGATTGACGGTGAGGTTCTGGCACCAGTACTTGTTTGGGTTCAAAGGTCTCGCCGGGAAGCAGTCTCCAGTCACCTAGGATCTCTTCGAGAGGCCTGCGGAACTGATATTGGTCCGCATCCAAACGATGCGCAATCTTGGCCAAGCAGGACCGCAAGACGAATTGACGGAATGGACGGAAATTCGTTGAGGGCGAGGCGCGAAGGTCTCGGATGGCGGCCAGAATGTCCTAGGCGTGCTGAAGAAGGCCCTCGTCGTTCCTCACAAGGTCGTCCCTGAAAGAGCAGGTAGTCAGACAAAGCAGATTATCCATACGTCATAGAATCTACCGTTCAACAAGCTTTGTCAAGGTAGTTTCGCTCGGCTGGATAGTTTGGATCTGGAACACATCGGTGGAGTCAGGGGAGGCATTTTGGGTGACAATGGCCTCAATGCTGTACGACTCGTCAGGGGAGTGATCGATCGTATCGGGGGTCCCCGATGCTGTAAGTTGGGGGTCCTGAGAGATCAAGCTGCCCGCCACTGCCACGACTCTCCTCCCAGACCCCTTTGCCTTATTGTCAGAGTCCCAGGTGGAATTAGAAACTTGGCGGACACCATGTCGAACTCAAACAGTCTCCATGAGATCGGCCTGCGGATTCATACTCTTTCTACCGTTCTCTCTGTTCTTTCCCGACAAGTAGAAGTGCCAGACTTATCTCCAAGCTTTCATGGTTCCCCGACATTGCAGGCTTGCAATCACTTCGCCACCCTCCTGACTCGGGGATCTGAGGACTCTGATAATAAGGGAAAGGGGGCTGGGAGGAGAGCCATAGCAGTGGCAGGCAAATTGACCTCCGAGGTTACCCAGCTTACAGTATCGGGGTTCCTGGATGCGACCGATCACTCCCCTAACGAACCTTTTAACGTTGAGGGGATTACCCCCCAAAATGCCTCGCCCGACTCCATCGATGTGTTCCAGATCCAAACCATCCAGCCGAGTGAAACTACCTTGGCAAAGCTTGGCGAACGGTAGATTCTATGACGTATGGATAATCTGCTTTGTCTGACTACCTGCTCTTTCAGGGATGACCCTGTGAAGAATGACGAGGGACTGCTTCAGTACACCCAGGACCTTCTGGCCGCTATCCGAGACCTTCGCACCTCGCCCTCATCGAATTTCGTTCCATTTCGTCGGTTCGTCTTGCGGTCCTGCTTGGCCAACATTGGGCATCGTTTGGATGCGGATCAATATCTGTTCCCCCGGGCTCTCGAAGACATCCTAGGTGACTGGAGACCTCTCCCTGATGAGACGTTCGAACCCAAACAGGTACTGGTGGCACAACCTTACCGTCAATCTCTTCTTGACCGGCAGGCCCCAATCATCGGAAATTACTGTCAATGGACTCCCGAAACCGCCCCCCAGTGGATCCACCTGCTTCGCCTTTACCTAGTTTTCGCCAAAACCTCTGTTCGTCGAATTTGCACTGTCAGTAACACTGGCGGCCTGACTACCAAGATTGATGATATTCGGCTCAGTTATCTTGATAAGGCTCTATCGCTATTGCTGGTCATCATGGCTCTCCCTCTCGGCGATGTATTCGGTTTGTCTTCCATGCGCATGCTGTTGTCGGGCCAACGTGACTTTCCTTCGGCTCCAGGTGCGCCAGAATGATTTTGACTTTGACTGAATGTCTCTCATACTAACCGTGATGTAGATGATGTGGACGATGAAGATGCCCCCGAACTTCCCGGTGCGGATATTTCGAGAGCAGCGTTACGTTATCTCGGCAACGTCGTGGCCTGGCATCGGGCCACCCACTATGTGCGCAAGGGCGTACGAAAGCATATGGGCGAGATATCGCTCACTATGGTCCTCACTCCCGCATCCGTCTCCCATCGCGCCTACGCACCAATAGACCTCATTGTCGAGCCAGCAATTGTCAAGGCACTCCGCGCTTGGGGCATTAAAGACACTGGTCTACGTGCCTCGATCATTCAAATGGTTAAGGATAAGCTCGAGGGTAAAATGCGTTTTACCAACGCGGTCCATTGCGAGGCGTCCCTGATGGGACTAATTGCATCTTCCATCGTCGATGTGGGGCCGCTTCCAGATTACCTGACGAAAGCAACAGTTCAAAGCACATTCAAGGTTGTATTATTTCCAATAGCTGAACTGTTCGCAATTTTTGATCAAGAGATCCCTCTGTAGAGGCTTGCGACGGAGATAGGACTTGCGACCATCGGAGTTGGCAGGAAGTGCTGCTGGTGCTGTGCTTGGCTCGCCAAACGTTTACATCTTGCCCATCCAGAGATCACATTCGATATTCCGCAATCACATGGGCAAATCTTCCCTTGGGCGTTGCCGCCAGTTGGCGTCACAGTCGAAGACGCCCTGGCGCTGGAAAGTGAACTGAGTGGTGTCTTGGATCGAGTCATGATCTCGGTTGTGCAGAAGATATGCATCTCCATCATGCGCACCCAAATGAGTCCTCCATCAGGCTCGATCTCTAGTCCTATAGCCAGTGACCTCCCTGAGGCTCCCGAAGTTGGGGCCGCTTTACATACCGTGCTTGACGGTCTCGAGAGCAAGCTCGCTGCCAAGCGTCTCCAGAGACAGCACTTCTCCAAATAGGGAAATTCATTTTTTGTAGCTGGTTTTGCGTAGTACGAGATAGATTTCAATATATACTAGGTCTGCACAATCCTAAATTTGAGCTGGCGGAACATTGAATATTTCAGCGCAAGTGCTCATAAATAATATTCTAAATCTAACTGGGATGAATTCATTATTAATAATAATAATATTCTACATATCCACCCCCTCACCCAGGGTCGCTCTGTAGTCAGATGCGTCTTTGTGTCTCCATACACCCCATCAATTCAAGTCATATTCTTTCAAATCACTCTAAATATTACTATTTCTGTTGTTCAAGTGTGATATCGACCCACACTGTATATACCCTCTGGCTTGTCGTTGTCATCGAAGACAATTCAGCACAGCCACACCTTCAAGTCACTATAAGAGTCGGGGAACATGCAAACATGCAGTGTGTTGGGATAGACAAACTCTGCCTGATTACATAATCCATACAATGTATATAGTTCGGTAGTTCCCGATGTTCTATGAGGCTTTTCCTCGCCGCTCCAACACAGTGTCAGGGTAACATGAAAGCCTGGAGACAAGTCTGGCGCTTCCAATTGTTGGAAAGGAACAGAGAGAATGGTAGAGAGTGTACAAATCCGCATCGTGGATGGTCCCTTAGCTGGGCTTACACTCGCGACTCGTGCGACTGCCACTGAGACAGCCGTTCCGGGACTAGAAACTTTTTGGACACCCTAGCCTCAGCTACGGAACCATGTCAAACAGTCTCCATGAGATCGGCCTGCGGATTCATACTCTTTCTAGCGCTCTCTCTGTTCTTTCCCGACACGTGGAAATGCCAAACTTGTCTCTAAGCTTTCCTGGTTCCCCAACATTCCAGGCTTGCGATCACTTCGCCACCCTCCTGACTCGGGGATCTGAGGACTCTGATAATAAGGGAAAGGGGGCTGGGAGGAGAGCCATAGCAGTGACAGGCAAATTCACCTCCGAGGTCGCCCAGCTTATAGTATCGGGGTTCCTGGATGCGACCGATCACTCCCCTAACGAACCTTTTAACGTTGAGGGGGTTACCCTCCAAAATGCCTCGCCCGACTCCACCGATGTGTTCCAGATCCAAACTATCCAGCCGAGTGAAACTACCTTGGCAAAGCTTGTCGAACGGTAGACTCTATGACGTATGGATAATCTGCTTTGTCTGACTACCTGCTCTTTCAGGGATGACCCTGTGAGGAATGACGAGGGACTGCTTCAGTACGCCCAGGACCTTCTGGCCGCCATCCGAGACCTTCGCGCCTCGCCCTCATTGAATTTCCGTCCATTCCGTCGTTTCGTCTTGCGGTCTTGCTTGGCTAAGATTGCGCATCGTTTAGATGCAGATCAACATCTGTTCCGCAAGCCTCTCGAAGAGGTCCTAGGTGGCTGGAGCGGTACCGGTGGCACAACCTTACCGTCAATCTCTTCTTGACCAGCAGGCCCCAATCATCGGAGATTACTGTCAATGGACTCCCAAAACCGCCCCCCGGTGGATTCACCTGCTTCGCGTTTACCTAATTCTCGCCAAAACCTCCGTTCGTAGTTGTCGAATTCGCACTCTCAGTAACACTGGCCGCCCGACTACCAAGATTGATGATGTTCAGCTCGGTCTTCTTGACGCGGCTCTATCACTATTGCTGGTCATCATGGCACTCCCTCTCGGCGAAGTATTCGCTTTGCCTTCGATGCGTGTGCTGTTGTTGGGGCAAGGTGACTTTCGTCCGGCGCAAGGTGCGCCAAAATGATTTCGGCTTTGACTGAATGTCTCTCATGCTAGCCGTGATGTAGATGATGTGGACGATGAAGATACCCCTGGATTTTCTCGTGCGGACATTTCGGGAGCAGCGTTACGTTATCTAGGCAATGCCGTGGCGTGGCATCGCGCCGCCCACTATGTGCGCAAGGGCGTACGAAAGCATATGGGCGAGATATCGCTCACTATGGTCCTCACTCCCGCATCCGTCTCCCATCGCGCCTATGCACCAATGGACCTCATTGTCGAGCCAGCAATTGTCAAGGCACTCCGCGGTTTGGGCATTACAGACACTGATCTACGTGCCTCGATCATTCAAATGGTTAAGGATAAGCTCGAGGGTAAAATGCGTTTTACCGACGCAGTGCATTGCGAGGCGTCCCTGATGGGACTACTTGCATCTTCCGTCGTCGATGTGGGGCCGTTTCCAGATTACCTGACGAAAGCAACAGTTCAAAGCACATTCAAGGTTGTATTATTTCCCATAGCTGAACTGTTCGCAATTTCTGATTAAGAGATCCCTACGTAGAGGCTTGGGACGGACACAAGGCTCGCGACCATTGGAGTTGGCAAGAAGTGCTGCTGGTGCTGTGCTTGGCTCGCCAAACGTTTGCATTTTATCCACCCAGAGATCACATTCGATATTCCGCAATCACAGGGGCAAATCTTCCCTTGGGCGTTGCCGCCACTTGGGGTCACAGTGGAAGATGCTCTGGCCCTGGAACGTGAACTGGGTGGTGCATTGAATCGAGTCATGATCTCGGTTGTGCAGGAGATACGCATCGCCATCATGCGCACCCAAATGAGTCCTCCATCGGACTCGATCTCTAGCCCTATAGCCAGTGAGCCCCCTGAGGCTCCCGAAGTTAGGGCCGCTTTACATGCCGTGATTGAGGGTATCAAGAGCAATCTCAGTGCCGAGTGTCTCCACAGACAGGACTTCTCCAAATAGGGAAATTCATTTTTTGTAGCTGGTTTTGTGTAGTACGCGGGGGTGACTGAGATGGATTTCGATACATACTACAACATATTCTCAGGTGCAGCGAGTATAAGCCTCTTTATATCTCACTATCTGCAGTTCTCGCATTCGAACAACAATGATCTCCGTGGAACCGCGGAATCATTGATTTCTTCCCCAATCCAAAGGCCCACGCAAGTGATCGACTGTAAATAGTGCTTTCGATGGAGTAGTGCATAAAGGCTGAGGTGCCTAAGTTTTCGATGAAAAGCCCTATTTGACGCATTCCAATATTGGTCCGCAACATCCCAGCTATGTGGTGAAACATTTGGATGTGACCGATGTGATGGGAATGCACTATGGGGGATTCTGCTTGGGATCCCGAATGAACATCCTCTGCAGTCTAATCCTAGACATGGTCAGATGAAACCACCAATGCAATGCTGTGGTTTTTCATTTTTATTTTCTTGATGTGTCTCACGCGAGGTCCCCTTTGTGATTCCTGTCACCGCAGTGAAGCTATGTTTAGAGCAATTTTTGGGTCAAAGTCAGTGAGTTTGCATACATGTTTTTGGCCAAAATCGGCCTCAAACTCTGTCACCCACCTACGGAAGAGCTCACAGGGGTCTTCATATCGTACCGTAATACGACTTTGACGACACAGCACACATTGGAATTGAAGAAAGCTATATCCTTTCCGTTCGTTCTGTGACATGCGTGGCCCAGTCAGAATTTTCCTTTTTGGATAATATTCTTACGTCATAGTTTCATATTTGGATCCGTGCTCACCACCTTTCTTCTGACAACCATGTCTTGGGCCGACGTCGTCAAGGGTGATATCACCTCTCCCTCTGATCAACCACAACCCGGCCCAGCCTTTCTCGACACTCCCTCTGGCCCAACAGGTCTTCCAGCCTCAGACCCCATAGATTACTGTCGTTCCGAACGAGCTCGCAAAGGTAAACCGTCATCTCTTCTCTCATCCTCTAACCACCCTAACAGAGCAACAGGGTTCTACCAACCCCATTTCAGACGAGTTTGTGGACCAAGAAGAGTCCGATGAGGAGCCCCGCGATGCCACTGGTTCAGCAACGCGTCGTGGACGGAAGGAGAAGGCGCGAGAGGCGCCAGACGATGGCGATGAGCACAAAGGGCTCTGCGCGCAAGGAAATCTTATCTGCTTCGGCCGGCCGTTGCTGGTGGTTTGCTTGGTGTCGGTGGGTTTTCGCGCCCCTCTTCTCCCGGATTAGGAGTTTGTTGATTTTGGAAGTGGAATTATCATGTAGTGAACATTGGTCTATTGTCTACTATCGGATATCAATTGTACAGTCGCCCTAGCTTACGCCAAGACGCCCGCTTCCTCTCTGCCTCTGCCATCGGCGGACTTGCACTATTTGGTGCCGAAGGGTATGTGATATTTAATTGCGCCTACCAATCAATAGTGCCTTACTGTGTGGCTTGAAAGTTATGCTGCAGAAGTCTATTGTCGAAAGGGAGCCGGTGCTACTGAAGAGAGACGTGGCTGCGGGGGAGGCGCTGCGATCTTCAAGTGCACGAAGGGAATTGTTCTGCGACCCAGAGTCCTTAGAGGTCTTGTGGGCGTCTTTAATGTTGGTGTCCTTAGCGGCATCGGTTATTGGTCCTATATCAATTGGGATCGACCCGCGTCGATGGGGAAGAAGAGAGATTTCGGCTACCGTCGTCGCATTACTGGTGTTGTTCGCCGGAGAGGGGTAAGCGTTTCGTTTCGTTTCTGCATTCGATAACCCAGTGCATTGTGTTCCTGATGATTGATGTTACCAGGTGCCTTGGTGGGGTGTGTCAGGGGAATAATAGTCATAGGAAGGGAGTGAATCCACCCTTTCTTGCCCTTCTTTCCCTTAACCTGAATATCCCCACTCCTTCATTATTGCCGCTCACCGCTTGGCTCGGACATAGATTCTCAGCTGGAGACAAACGCATGTAAGATAATATGATCTCTCTGTAGTTGTAATTGCTATGACTCTTCTGTGAGGACCTGGTCTACTGAACGGATTGTGGTGTGGCGCACCTTGAAGGAATTCATCTCCACACTACCAGATTTTTATGTTGTGTTCTCGTTGACGTTACTCCGGCTGAATCTCCCCGTGGTCTTGATAAATCATTGTCCCTCGATGTATTGTACATACTGCATGTTAAGATTTTCAGGTCACAAGAGGGTATGAAAATCTGTGGCCCGGACATGTGGCTCTCTCGAGGTAAATATATCGGATTCCGCCGAGTCTCTGGTCCCAACAACGACCACCGTCGCGATCGGGCTCCTCAGGAAGTATCACTTCCACTACCACTTCTAGGATGGAGATGTGGATAGCAATCCTTCCAGATGAAACGGATCTTAGTGCAGAAGACGTGAGATAGGCTGACCACCCTTCTTGTGTTTTCGTTCCAAGCTCATTCGCAGATGAGTACATTGGTAGCTATATAGGAAAGGACTCTCTCGCGTCGATCCTACCTCACGAGCCAAGATTACTAAATTCTATCGAAAGGCCGATGCGTGGAGTAAGATTTCCAGCGCTTCCAAGGATGTGCTCCTCCTGCACGAATGCCCATAAGCTAAAGAAACGGTTTACTAATAGGATGCCTGCTCGGCCGCCTCCTGCCACGGCAATTGCTGAAGCAACGCGATGTGGCCTCTGATGACATTCGCTTCGACGCCACGAGCGCTGGGAAACCATTTCTTGTGGGTATTTATCCACGTGCTGGATGACGGTCCCCGTTCAAATACACTTGGCCGAAACACAGTCACACCCGGTCCTCGATCCCCCGATCGCTTACAATATAGCCCATGATAGTTCCCTCGTCGTCATGGCCTTCCAGCGTAATGCTCGTGACTCCCTGGAAATCGGTGCAGACGTGATGCGAGTCGCTCTTCCAAAGGGCGTCACACTCTCTAGCTTTATCAATATTCTCACCGAACAGGTTCGCTCCTCCAGAATCATGTCCCCGCAGCCTCGCTCATCATACTCGTACTTCGTTTTTGGTTTTGGACGCATGGCCCGCTTTCACCTTGTCGAATCCTTGGTGCCTTGACACCTCACATCCCAACTAGCTGAGCCCATCGGAGCTGAAGAATCTCCGGGAGACAGAAGCAACAGACCCTGCCGTGACCCTACAGACCTTATTCTGGCTCTGGACACTCAAGGAGGCGTACACGAAAACCCTAGGACTTGGGCTCGGGTTCGACTTTAGTCGGATCACATTCGACGTGCGCAATGACATTGTATACGTCGACGAGGTGCCTCTCTCTGGATTCGAGTTTGTCCTCCTCGAGCTGGATGTACTACTTGGTAGGGATACTGGTCGATATCAGGGGGTGGCTGCTCGACGAATGGGGGACGAGGCTGGAGAGGGGGATGTACCTAGTACGATCGTGCGGCGATCGGTTGTGTTCAAGGAACAACACGATTGGATGAAATTTTGGGACGCAGCCGATCTTGTAGAAAACTGCGACATATTAGTGATATAAATGGAGGTACCCATTCTGCCTAGGACACTTTTGATATCACAAAGGAACAAAAAAAAAAGCTTTTCATCGAAACAGAAATAATAGGCGAGCCCTTGAAACAGCATGGCAGAAAATGAGGAACCGAAATCAGAAACACACGGGAGACAAAAAAAAACAAAGTAACGAAACAAGACCCAGCATTCGGGATGCCGTCAAAAGACTGCCATTCAAAATGCTGGGCCGGGGTTCTATGATATTGTATCCTTGGCAGACTCTGGGCGGTAACGCAACGTCCGGTCATCCCCGCTCCCACCACTATCATCAATATCATCATCCTCATTAGTAGAATCATCATCAGCTTCGTCACCATTGACGCTTGCAGGAAGGCGAGGGAAGCTATTCATGCTCCCCAAACTGTCCAGTTGTGGCTCGTAATTGGGGACAGATTTTGAATCAGGCTCTTCCGA
Organism: Hydnum rufescens UP504; assembly: GCA_014904985.1. Taxonomy (NCBI): domain Eukaryota; kingdom Fungi; phylum Basidiomycota; class Agaricomycetes; order Cantharellales; family Hydnaceae; genus Hydnum; species Hydnum rufescens. The sequence continues at coordinate 103,073 of MU129083.1, forward strand.
GGGGCCATCATCGGACACACTTGGCTGTCTACTTTCTCCAATCGAACTGAGAACGTGCCGTAGCTTGGACTCGGGGCGGCGTTTTTCGGACGACGGTGGTGTCCCAAGGGCAGGAAAGGGCACAGACGAAGAACTCGAGGGGATCGGGTGCTGGGAGTTGAGATGGCAGTTGTAGTTGAAGATGAGGGGGGAAGTAGGGGTCCAGGTAATGAGTGTCGTCTTATACGTGAGGTTTCGTCAGCCCAGTCAGCGTTGATCCAGTCGGGAACTATTGGAACGTGGGCGGAGTGTGAGTCACTGGGCGTGAGGTAGGCCGCTTCTCGCGACGCAGCTGCCTGGTCCATCCACGACTTGACGCCGGCTATTCCCCGGAAGTCCATGTCAGAGCTCTTCGCCGGGCTTGGTGAAGATGTTGCCGAGCGATTAAGAATGCCAACAGGCAGGATGCTGTATATTTGGTCTTCATCCTTCTGAGGCCCTTTGGGGATTTCAAAACGTGAATTCTCCACAGCGGGATGGGGGCAAAAAATTCCAAACCATAAGATTCAAAGGGATCAGGGATGGATTGAAGCAGCGGTTCGAGGCTACTGTCCGACCTACACAATATGAGTCCACACTGTTTCACAACAAGAGGCCGAGAGTGATATTTACGATTTGGCTGATATTCGGTCGTATACTTCCAGTGATGATCGGACGACAAGAGACACCTAGATATCACATGAGCTGAGGAGAAAACCGTGAATTGACACACCGGACCATTACCTTGCCCATAACCATATCCCAGGTCTCCTCCTCATGGAGAAGAACTTCACTATAATAATCAGCCTTAAGGCGATCCAACTCCGCTACCTGTTGTTGGAGAATCGTAAGGGCGGCACGGAACGTGTTCAAATCTAGGGAACAAACAAATAAATATCGAGGCATACTCCAGATATACCATAGAAAACTAGCCTCTGTACTTTCTTCGACCAACATTCAAATTTTCGGATTCGACCTTTCGAATCATCTTGTTCTTCTCAATGAGAGATTGTTCGTATGCAGCTGATCGCTCCTGAGGGAATAGAAGCGATATGTAAGTACCATAATCGGGCATTGATGCCATGACTCTGAAAGCCTCACAGCTATCTTTGCACGATAGACCTGCAAGTGTTGGCGAAGGGGTTTGTCGAAATTAGATCGTATTGTGTCGCTCTGAGGGGCCAATGAATCGCATCAGAATGGTAATTATTTTCTCAAAATGCCTAGGAGCCTAACCAGGACTTGCTCGTGATTCCCAATGATGTGGTGCAGACCTGCAGCGGCTTGGAACCTAACAGACGCCTCGTCACCGACCCCTTTCAGTCTAGGTTAAAAAATAAGTGAATCGCATAAATCATAGCGCGACAATAATTCTGACCTTGAACAAGACTCAATAGCACTGGCAAACTGCGCCGAAGCGTCAGATAGAGTGGAAAGGGCATTGCGATAATCTGTGCTTGTCCGTAGAAGCTAAGGGACTCCGTAAGATAATAAAACGAAGAAATAAAGTGAGACGATGATGCTTACTTCCTCGTACGCTTGGACGCTCGTCCTTAAATGTGCGCGAGTAATAATCACAGAGGGTCCACCAGTAATATTGAGACCTGAAGCTTGCGTTGTGGCCGAGGACAAAGTGGGACTGGGCGGCCCTATTGAGCGGGTCACATCGGTCCTGATTCCAAGTCCAGAACTGGGCTTTGGCCTGTGCATTTTATGAAGCGAGTGTTCACTGACGAGCGCGCGTCGCGCAACTTGCCGGGATAGAATACAATAGACCAGCAAAATGCCATTCAATATTAGACCTAAGCTCGCTATCCCGAAGGTGCTGCCACGGGTCCCAGCAGCTATCCCAGTGCGAAGGCCGGAATCCCCGTACCCTTTTTCCAAAGCGGCGATGACACAGGATGTGCCAGATGGATTACCGACGTCGCTATTAGAGGGGAAAGCACTCATGGCACACCTTGCCAAAACACTCCCCACGCCCGCCGCCCAGACACTCCTTTCCACTTACTTTAACCCACGGCACCCAGACCACGTTCTTCCCGGCTCCGTCCTCTCTGTATCACTGCCAACAGGGCCATTTGCAGGCATCCTCATCTCCATTCGACGTAAAGGCATCGACACATCCTTCACATTGCGGAATGTCGTACAGCGTACCGGTGTCGAGATGCGATTTAACGTGTGCTCTCCGTTGATAAAAGACGTAAAGATCATCTCCCGCGCTGGACAAAATGGTGGCAAGCGTATGCGGAGAGCCAAGTTATTCTACCTCCGCGACCAACCAGGGAAAATGACGGCAATATCGACCGCGGTGAAGAAAGCTTCTTCATAGTGCCATTGTGGCATGTCTATGGTATTTAGTGCCCTTCTCCATCATTCTCCTTATTGATATGTTTCTGAGTGTAGATAGCTTTGCTGTGACCGATTACGGACTAACGAATCTATTCGTCAATCTTGACCTATTGTGGTCTCCGACGCACCGTGTCTTCAGTGTGTCGTTCTTGTGGAGATGGTTGGATGGATTCTTGTGTATCCTAATATAGCTTAAGTATGGCAGCCTCGCGGTCACGTCTTGAGGTGTTAACGTCCTTGCTTAAGTAATCCGCCTAGAAATTCACGCAACGATGCAGAAAAGTACAACTAGCCCGGTGCATTCTGATGTTAGTTGCATGTATTCCCTGCCATCTTGAAGTAGGCACTAAATCCTATCGGGATGCTACTTTAACTTGGCGCATTGTTGAAATTCGTTTGCTCCAATGCTATTTGCATGTGTAGTGATCGTATACGACGTATGTATATTGCTTTCTATCATTGCACCAAGGTGGGCTCACTAGGTCGAAGCAAATAAGCGGGAGGTTGCATATAATAATACGGAATATTAGACTGATTTCGCAGGTTATCCAGGCAGTATCTTCATGTCGTTATACAGCCGCTACACAGCGTTGAGTGAGTGCGGCTCGGCATATGCCGAGCAGCCTGATCGCTGAAAACGTGCGATGCCACGACTTCTCCCTTCATATCGCCTAGCTCGAACGCCAGCAGCAATAACTAAGCGCCTCACAACACTTACGGTGCCTCCACCTTCTATGACGTCCGCTCGGACAAACACAATCACACCGTCTCCTCTCCGATCTCTTGCGCGCGTCACATACTTACTCCATACCCCACGACCACGATTCGGGCTCAGTTCCCACTTTCCCTTTCTCTCCCCTCACCGTCGCCCGTCATGGCTGCAGTAATGCAAATTCGACACACAACGTTTGGGGCGGAATACCAGCCCTCGACACGAAAGAGAAAGCGGAAGCACGGGTTCCTCTCTCGGATTCGCACCAAGAAGGGGAGAAAGATATTAGCGGCGAGAAGAGCCAAGGGGAGACATAGCTTGAGCCACTAGTTCAAATGGTATGTGTCCGTCTTTCCCGAAATAATCATCAATTCTCATACACTCATGTTACATGCAGTATAATACAAATTTATTGTTCGACACAACCCGTCGGGCTGCCGCCGTCTTTTCTTGCCAGTGCTGTGTTAAAAAAGACAATTATCTACACGTCGAATGTTACCCGTGCAGCAGTCACACACGCACATTGGGCTGGTAGCTTATTATCAGCCAGCCGAACTGTCGTTCTTTTCCAGAATTGGATTAGGATGGTGGGATCTATATCCTAGGGGTGGAAATATCGCCTTGAACAAAGTTTAAAACACATAAATGTGACGTCCATGGCCGTTCTCTTTATGGTCTTGTGCTTTGTGCATGAAATCGCAAGCTTCCGTGCCCATTGTGTGTGTATCTTTTTTGAGAGGACCACCTCGCCTTGTCATCGCCATTGGAAGGTAGCTATTGTATTTCCTATCAAAGTGGTGCAGTGGATGGGGATGTTCGATTGATTTACATATACATGGATGAAAACGCGATGTAACTGGACCGTGTTCGGACTTGGAGGAATAGATCTATCAGTATTCAGGATGATTGGGAAACTTGGGAGATGCGGGACAACACTCACATCGAACCCGAAGGTCCAGCTCAAGACTTTCCTGCAGCCGTCGTACTCACGGCACGAACAATCATCCCCCCAGCGATCAATGCACCTGCAGCGGTGAGAACAGCCACCGATTGCTGTTGGCGAGGCGGGTAGTCAGGATATGACGCGAGCGAAGATGGATTCGAAGCGGGTGCTGGACTTTGATTGCCTAGGATATGGTGCACTGTCACACCGAGGCTGGGATCGTGCTCTACGGCCAGTGCTGGATTCGTGCGAGGATCCTGCCATGTGGGGCGACGGTCTAGAGCCAGCGTATCTGCACCATGTTTCGAGTGAGGACGTCGTTTTGCGCGTAAAAACGCTGGTAAACGGAAAATGGGTACAAACCAATGAAGTATGGCCGGCCAGAGGTGGGATCTGTTTCTTGTATCCACCCTGTAGGAAGGGGGCGCGTTTTATATTCCGCAAACGAGGATTCAGGTGGAGGGGGTGGGAAAGACGCCATTGCTGCTCTTCAATTGCTGTCACAATCACGTCACACGCCAAATTAAACCTTACGGCCTCACGGGTCACGAAGACGAAGGGTGCCACAGTACCTATCCTCTTCATCCCATGCTACAATTCGCCACTTATTATAATCCACCCTTCTCAAGTTCTATTTCCATGGTTCACAATTTTTCAATGTCACAGGTGCACTGATGCCTCCGTGGAGCTCAAGGACCGTAATACTGAGTAGATCAGGGCGGAATGCAATATTTGTATAAGTACTTAGACTTCGTTGACAAGTCGAATGAGTAGTCGTGTACCACTAGGGAACCAACCACAAGAACGATCTAAACATAACTTTTGCAAGGCCAGTGCAAAAAAAAAAAGATCGTGCAGAGATGTCGATACTGGGAAGGGCTTAATTTCTGTCTAATCGAGAAGGACATTAATGCCCTTATCCGTCAGCGCTACTCGTGGTCCTTTCTGCGCATCGCGGTCACCGGGTTTGGTAGGACCCGAATACTCTGCCGTGGTCTCCGCAGCCGTTACAAATGACTGCGCCAGAGAGGGAGCCGCCGTTAGGCGATCAGCGTCAAGGTCATGACGCCGATCATGCTGACCCAGATCTCCATTGACATGGGCAATGCCATTCTCTCTCAGGTCCGGAAGATCGTTGGATGCAACAAGCGATATCTCGGGAGCTTGGGGGACAGCATCGAGATCCGTGAGCTTGAATTCGACGTCCTCCTGCTCTTCGCTCTCGGGCGAGAGGTCTTGAACAGCAGCCTTCGAAAAATCTGCAGCCGGGCCCGAACTCGAGGGGGTCGGCGAGCCACGACGAGCCATGGATTTTGCCTCCTGTAACACGTCACTTAAGCGCGCCTTGATACTCTCAATGGTGGGGAACCCATTGTCAAGCAAGTTACGCTCTTCCGAGGCAGTTATTCCAGCGGGACTCGAGGTTTCCACTATTGGAATGGGTTCGACCGGCGGGAGAGACACTGAGGAAATAGAGGAAATAACTCCGGTTGCTGCTTCCAGGGCAGGGCTCGTTGGCAGCAGGATAAGCGTTGCGACATCAGAGGCCTCCTCGGAGATAGCCCCAAAGTCTGGGGTGGGGGGTAATGGAATGCGTGCCGCTACCTCCACTTCCACAGACACTGCAGCCGGCTTGGTCTCTCCTCGCAGAGATTTCTGTGGTCCTGGAGCCGCAGTAGCCGTGCCGCGCAATTTGCTGGTAGGAACAAAACCACCTCCAGCTCGACGGATGGGCGGCTTCTGCTTGGCGAGTTGAGAAGCCGTCGTACCCGTTGCATTTCGCGATCTTGCCTCCGGCTTGGGTGCGGCAACGGGTGCCGACGCCTTAGGCTTCGCTCCCATCCCAGCTTTTTGACCAGTGAATGGTATCGTTCGAGCTCCGGATAACGCGGAGGGGGGACGAGACGAAGAAACCGAGCGAACGGAAGTGGTATCCACCGGGGGATGCACCTTCGATATTGTAGAAGTATTGGATACGTTTGTGTTCTTCTTTTCCGTCTCCTGAGTTGGCGGCCTTGCTTTATTTGAGACTGTAATTACTGAAGGAACACCAAACGCGCTGACTTTCCGCGGTTGCTCAGATCCTTGGACAGGGGTCCCATGATCCTGTGCGCTTGCGAGGTCATCACGCCCACGACGTGGTTTGAAACCAGGTGTACGACTAATCACTTGAGCTGGGGGAAGCCGAGGGTGGCGTGAAGGAAGTTCGGACTTCACAATTGCCGTGGTTGACTTAGACGTTGGTTTTGCCGTTGCAGAAGTAGATGGTTGAACGGATCCAGTCGCGTCAATAGGGTTTTCATTCTCTCCGTTTCCACTGCGAGCAGATGAACTTTCTACCTTTATTTCGGGTTCCTGAGATGCCGCTAGAATCTGGTGAGTGTTTTCCTCCTGCGACGTCGTGTGACTGATCAGGCGCATGCCATTGCCTGTTCCGCGATGAGTCCATGTTTCTACTGTTCTTGGTGCATGCTGGATCTGGACCAGGGCCACATTCTCCACTGGGCCAGCTTCCGGTCGCACGATCCGCGGTGCAGAAGCCGATTCCAAAACAGGGCGCGAAGACGACGTCAAGGGTGATTCCTCATCGGAATCCGAGTCAGGCAGAGGGATCTCCAGAGCACGTTCTCGCTCACGCTGCTCTTCCGCAATAAGAGCGGCTAGCGTATCGTCTTCCCTCGCACGCGGCTTGGGGCGTATTGTTCGCGAGGATTTATTTCGCAACAACTCCACCCTCATTCCAGAAGCAAGGTTGGGACCACGAACGACCGCAGGTCTCCGCTCCTCTCTAGGTGTCATTCCGGTGTTTCGTGATCCTGTCGTCATTGGATTGCTGGGAACAGCTGGCGCCGACGGTTCACCCTCTTTGGCATGGTGATCTCGAATGCTTCTGGAAGGAGCTAGAATAGGCTCACGAGGGTGTGAGGCGGCGACAGACCGCATAGGATTCAGAGGTGCACGAGGAGTGGAGGAAACAGGTTGATCACTAAGAGTACGATTATGAGAAATCGCGGCACGAGAGTGGGGCCCTGGGCGAGCGGCAAGTCCAATGTGTGTCTTGGACTGGGATAGTGCGGGAGCGGGTATAGGGGCTTGGGGATGTTTGTGAGGTTCATTGGAATTTGGTGCATTCGTAATCTCGAGGTAGCGACGCGTTACGGGAGACAATGGGAACGTGAAACTACAGAATATATTGAATTCTGGAAGACGCGTCTCGTCCAAATAGTGGATAATTTACTCACTCATTCACTCTCTCTGGCCATAATTGGGCATATGTGGCGAATACTCTGCGGGAGAGCTTTCTTGTCTCTGGAGTAGCATCTCGTGCAGTCGCTTTGATGATCCATTCGACATCTTCGACCCACTTCCCCATCCTTGGTGGACCATCTCGAAGGGATGTACTGAGAAAATCGTGAAGGGCGTCGGTGGCTGAAATACGGAGAGTTTGGCTCTTGTCGGTCACTGCCTCTTTGAACAACGTGACGAGAGCCGGCACTCGACAGTGAGAAGCAAAGAGTTTGAGACACGCTTGGGCACGACTGACATAAATCTTGCTCGAGCGCGTGCAGAGTTTCAGGATGGTGGGTACGTAAAGTGGTATGAGAGGTTCAAATTTTATACCCATTCGCGCACCGATGACAGATACGAGCTCGACTGCCGGTCCAGAGAGTCGAGTACGCTCAGACGCCATCTATAGTAGGCGTGTCAGCGGGCAGATTGTAAGTCCAAAGAAACATGATGTAGACGCACGGCTTTGTTTGTCGGACGTGCGATGGTGCGCACCCCTGGCACGAAATCGGTCTCTAGTTTATATGCGCCGCCCCGGACAACAGAGGCCAAGAGGAGATAAGATCGCTCCATGCGATCCCAATTGTCCTCTGTCTCTGGCTGATCGATGACTTCCATCGCGTTTTTAACATGTTGAGACCATTCAGCAAGTGTCTCGCACTACGGAAGGAGAAATGTCAACCGGTCACATTTAGACTGTGATGCCATCAATGCTCACGGTTGTCCGCTCAGGAATGGGAGCAGGAGGCATAAGAGGATGTTACGGTAGTGAATGGAAAACACCAAGTGACATGTACAGCCACAACACCAAACAAACACGCTCAGAACACATGGCCCGGCTACAATTCTCACGGGGACAAGGCGATGCACACACCACTCTTGAAACATTGATGAACGTGTAGGAGGAGTGTGAACAAAATATCCAAAACTGAGGTGGGTATATCATGGCTTATGGCACACAAGAGGACATTGGTGGAGTCAAAAGGCAAAGAACGGTCATGCGCCAACGCCAGCGATGTCCCAATGAAGCGCCTCATCGGATTAGAGGTCAACACCGATTGCGTAAGTGGCAGTCGTGCGAGGGGTAATGGATAAAATGTGTATGGAAATCATAGCAGTCCGGTAGAAGAGACAGGCCGTCCTAGTCGGCGAAAGAGAGGCGGAGGATTTACAACACGACACATTTGCTCTTCTTCTTCACAACCGGTGGCTCCAGCGCAGCTACAATTGCCTGAGAAATTGACAGGAGCTTAGCTGGCAGAGCTAAGCATTTCGGGGCGAATATCGCTCACCTCGTCGAACACATTCTTCAATCCTTTCTGAGTGAGAGCAGAGCACTCGACATACTTGACGGCACCCAACTCGCGCGCCAACCTCTCCCCTTGTTCACTAGCGACGGGCCTCTGTTTCTGTCTCTGAAGCTTCTCTAGCACCTGAGAGTCGTCCCTCAAATCAACCTGTGTGCCGACGATTAAGCACGGGACACCAGGACAGTGGTGATGCACTTCAGGGAACCATTTTTCCTTTACGTTCTCGAATGAGGCGGGCGAAGTGACGCTGAAACACACAAGGAAGACGTCCGTTTGGGGATATGACAGAGGTCGGAGTCTGTCATAGTCCTCCTGGCCTGAAGAAATCAACCACAGAGAGTTCGACATGAATCACCAAGTGCATAGACGCGAGGCACCCTACCCGCAGTATCAAACAACCCAAGAGTGTAAGGATCATCTCCGATCATGACGGTCACGGCGTAGTTATCGAAGACCTAAGCACGACGAGCTCAAGGCTCCAGAGAGATGCGCAACTATTTGAGCCTTAATACAACTCACAGTTGGGACATATTCACTTGGAAATTTGTTGGTTGTGTACGATATCAAGAGACAGGTCTGATTGCACACGGTGAGCGACCAAGAGAGTGAAGAGAGCGTATGCTATACCTTGCCCACAGCTCCGTCCCCCACGACGACACACTTGATGGTTTGCATACTTCTTCTAGTGCGATTTAGGTCTGGTGGTCGAGTCGGCGGAAGAGACTTGAAGAGAGGAAAATGAGGCCTTGAAAGTTGAATCCGAGATGTTGCGTAGCACGCCAGTCCGTAACGACAACCTGAGCCTCACTTTATTGGCTCATTCCGAACAATGTCCTCGAAGGACTTGGGGGGGTGTCCAAAGCCCTACAACGATGGCAGGCATTGTTGGAAATTTCCACGTCTCGCCCTCTGACCCTCTAATACGACTCCGTTTGCAACACGTATCGAGCCTGGCTAGTTGTCTAATTAGGTATTGTACGATCTTGAGCGACTACGAATGATGAAACAACATGTAGCAACATGAAGCAGCCAGTTGAATTTGAATGAAAAGAAAACAACGGTGCGCGGATTCTCAAGTTATCGTCATAACCATATGCATGATTGCAACACCCGCGCCCGTGGCAGGGAATGAACATCGGATGCATTTAGCCAACCGAACAGGACCTCGAGGCATCGATACTGAGTCGCAATCAAGGGATGAAAGAGTAGACTGACTCCCGTCAGTTGTCTCTTGGTTTCCGCTATTGGCCAATGAGAGAAATTTTACGTAAGGCGCGGCGTCCTAAGAGAAGGCCTGTCGCGACCATCAATATAATATTGTGGTGCTCATCGATATTGAACACTTCCTCCCTCGTTCGTTATTGTCACAGCGGTCTCAAGAGAGAGGACACCAAATTTCCTGAAGTATGGAGGTTGGGATGGGACGCCAAGATCCGGAAGAGGTACATATCGCGCGGCACCTATTTCCCAAAATGTCTCTCCAAGGCAGTCTCCCCAGGCAGACTTCTGCCCTATAAGATTGAGGATGGGAGGGAGGGGGACACCGAATTTTCTGAGGGGTGGAGGTTAGGATGGGGCACTAAGACTGGGAAGCGGCACATAATCGCGCGGCACCTATTTCCCAAAATATATCTCCCACGTAGTTTCCCCAGGCAGACATCTAATATCCCACAAGATCAAGGACGACAGGGAGGAGGATACCGAATTTTCTGAGGGATGGCGGTTAGGATGGGACACTAAGATCGGGGAGAGGTACATACTGCGTGGCGCCTAAATCTCCAAGGTAGTCTACCCAGGCAGACATCTATCCCATAAGATTGAGGACGACAGGGAGGAGGACACCGAACTTTCTGAGCGACACAGGCCAGGACGGGACACGAAGATCGGGAAGAGGCACATATCGCATGGCACCTATTTCCCCAAATATATTTCGCCGATGCTGCGCCCCCGAAAAGATAGCATACGCATCGGGCGACCAAAGTGTTAAAGAAAGTAGCCTGAGGATGTTATGGTAGCCACCAAGGTTGGCAGTTTGTTGAGAGCTGTCAGAATTCCACCAAGCCCAACCGATTGGGTAGAGGTATCCAGGTACGGTGGCCATGCGGTCAGCCAACTTTATTGGCTGGGAAGATCGATCTAAATCAGTCTATAACGAAAGAGTAATTTACGATTCACCGTGGGAGGGTGAGAGACCCGCCTTGGGTTCTCCCTGGAACCCCAAAGATGAGTCGAAAAAGCTACCACCGAACAGGAAAGTCTTCTGATCGATTCTCTTTCGATCTACGTTTAGACATTGGAATTCAGATAATTAGGCGAAACCCTCAGCAGACGTATCATAAAGGAGTTGGGCGGTCAAAATCCCCGAGAGAAGGCCAAAGTCCCGAAGCATAGAACAGCATAATCATGTGGAGGTGGACGTTAGATGCTCCTTAAAGCGCGAACTGCACTCCATACAGGGCACGACCCTGGCACAGTTCCCCAGAAACAAGGGGAGAGTATGATGAAGTCCGAGGCATCCGGACCGGTGGCAAGATAGACGAGGGAAGTTTCCGGCCGGTAAGCGCCGTTCGTACTCCTACAAGATAATAAGTCTTCTCCAAGAGCCCTGGTGTATGCTATATGTCCACGTTATACCTAAAAAGGGTATGCCGTAACTGTATGTAGTAGGAATGCAGATGGTAAAAAGTAAGCAACGGAATTCAAAGGACTGTGGGAACTTGGAAGGAGATAAGCGAAGAAGGACTGGTGGGAAGGTACCCACCAGGGAGGGGGCAGGGTGATACAGTGATGAGGTGAATGGGACGGCTACTGGCATGTGTGATAGAGTGAACGAAGGAGAAAAGGAGTTTACTGTATGATGGGAAAGGGAGAAGGGAGGCATAAAGAAAGATTAGTCAAGGGGGAGTAGGAATTTAAGATAAAGAGGAGGGGGGAGGCCGGTGGGAATTGGCATGGCAAGGAGTGAGGATTGCTGTGTGGCCCACACGTATCGATGCATTGGTGAAAGTAGCTTGCTGTACAGACTCAGTCTGTACCGGCTAGTGCCACCGAAGACTCGAGGAAAGAAAGCCTCAAGGTGCTGTCATCACATCACTATTTGCTTCAAACTTATCGGCTAATATCATTCAAATGAATCCAATCCATTTCATCTTGAAGCAAAAAAAGCCCCAACATATCGTAGTTAGCGAGAAAAAAACAGGACTCAGGAGTCCGTCAGTTGAACCAGTCACGGCAACACTATTTGCTAGGCATGGAAATGCTGGTACCTAAGAAGAGAATGTTCAACGGTCTCATGCTCATTGCAGTAGGGGCAGTTTGGTGACTCGGAATGCCCAATCCGCTCAAGGCAACCACGTAATCTACGTGATACGTGCTAAGTTGAACAATGAGGCTGCACGGGCCAGAGACGCCTTCCGGAGGGGGAAGGAAATCGTTAGGGATAAATTCTCGCGTGGCTGCGACTGAACAAGAAACGGCATCGGCATCGGCATCCAGATTGGGTCGCTCAGCTGTGGATTTGGCTGCCTCATCGCCCGGAGGTGAAGTCTGTTGCAAGTTCGAGTGCTGGGTAGATTCCCTTGGGCTCGGCCTCAAAGACTGCGTGTTCACCCAGCCGGAAAGAGAGAACGTACGGCCATGCGCAAATCGACAGCTGCTGCAACCCCATCTTGCTTTTTCGAGCTATCGCTATAGAGATGGCACTCAGTGTGATGGAGAAGTGCGCTGATGGGGGTCTAGTGGGCCGGGGTCGTGCAGAAAGGAATATCGGAATATCGATATAGACCATGTGATCGAGGCGGACTCAAATGGTAAGGCGCTTAGCTTATCGTAATTCAATACTAGTGGCTGCTGCTACCATTGTTACAGCATGAATGTGGAATTTCCCCATTTTATTTTTGCACCCCTAGGTCATAAATTACGTGGTCTACTGTACCTATCTAGAAGCGGTGACAGTAAAACACCTGTAAGCAAAACAGTGGGAAAGGCCATAGACAAGGACCAGAGGTGGCCGCGCGATGGCATTGTATTGTTGCGCAGATCAAGTCAGGGTCGGCGGGATTGGAAAATGAACGTTCCCTTTGATCGCAAATTCATTTCCACCCTTTCTCCTCCTTATAAAACACCAGATCCCCAAAATATGGAGGCAAACCCACATCCCTTCTACGATGGCAATCCCCCACTATTCGATCCACATCAGTCAGTCTCATCCATTTAATTACCATCGTGCCCCGAGCTCCTGGTCCATTGATGTCTTTTCCTCCCAGACACCGGAGATGGGGGGACTGGGGGAGGAACGGGCGGGGGAATCGGAGGGCATGGAGGGAGCGTCACCATCTGTGAGTCGCATCATCACTTGAATCATGGCCATGTTCTCAGACCCACCGATGCTTAGCCAACGTCTACAATTTTCGTGGCCATACAGAAAGTATAGGCACAATTGGAACGCCTCCGACCCCGATAATTACCCTTTCCATACGTTTTTGGATATTTGAACTGCAGGTAAGATCGTCCGTCCTTCCCTTGGCTCGTTTCTTACCAGCCTAAGCACACGGATAGATCAACGTAATTCTTCGACTGTGAGTCAGTATAGGTGTTCGGGCTCTCTTTCAAGGAGATAACGAAACATGCAGCCCGGGTGGGCCTTCCACATCCGACGAAAAAATCACCACCCAGAGCTAGGTGTTCCTATCCAATTCGCACTGCATTCCACCACACCATCGTGTCAGAAAAAATGAGGGGGATTGATTATGATGAGTCTCCCGGGGGCATGGAATTATTATAGTACGTAGAGTTAGGGATGGGTTTGTAGTGCTTGAAATAAGCCTGTTAAGGCTCGGGAAAGTGCCTGTAGCTGTGGCCATTGAACCAACTGTCATAGCCATCGGCAAGGATACCTCGGAGTGTGTGGTCAAATGTACTGGGCTTATCGCCTTTCATCGCTACCTCCATCTTCCCATGGCGTGCTCAGTATGATTTGAAACTGAGAACGAGATCGGCGGGCTTACTATGTTACAGGGCCACATATCGCATTCAACATGCTGCGGCTGCAGGTCTAAAATGAAGTGGATAACCCGGAATCATATATAAAGATACAATGCCAATGATTCCATTCATAAATATTTGGCAATCCCACGGCAATCCACAATCGCCTCAGTTGGTTGAGGGCGATCGATCTCCCTATATATGCCTGGATCTATCACTGCAAGGGTAACAGGCAATCGTAAGCTGGCATTCGGTGGCCTACGGTGGATCTACGGGGCCGAATTCCAAGCGCGTTTGCTCAATTTGGCTTTGGTCACTGATAGAACGGGAAAGATCAACCAACCTATAATAACCATTGATTCCGGTTACCAGAACCTACGTAAACGTAGACTCGCTCAAAATGGCATTAGCCTTCTGCCCCAATGGTTTTCCTTACTTAATTCCAATTAAATTGGCTCACTAAGAAATTTGGGTGCCCTGGAGGAGTCAAAATATAGCCAAAATACAGGAGCGTACGAATGTGTCATTTTCGGCGTGCTGTGACCTGGAAACCAAGAAATCCACGTTTACATTGCGGTTCTTCTGAATCCGGCTCGTGCCGCGTCAAGCTCAATTGAGTCCCCTCGGCCCAAGCAGGATCAGACTGGAGCCTTGTCAGCAAGATTGATTATCCTTCAGCTTCGAAGACCTCAGAGCTTCCGAAGCACAACTGATTTTGGTGACGAGCGCATTGAATCCATTCTATCCAATTAAGGCCCCTATATTGTAGATCACATGATTTCATAAGCCCACACCAGTTCCATCTTCTTCAAACAAGTAACACAAGCTTTTATTGTACTAGATACAGTGCAGCAAAAGCTGCGCTGCTTTTGATTTTTAACTAATGTATTATTCATTATTCTAAGCGGCCAGAGGACCCATGGACCCGCGCAATATTGAGTTCAATGACAATTTATATTTTGTTCCTCGATCACAACATGCGGTTTCCGCAGTGGGAAATGCATGTGGGAAACGTGTCGGACGACCGCAACGATGCGGTTTGCAGCCCTCCGAGTCCACGAGAGTGTTCTGTGCCGCTATCATGCGTGGATTGAATGTGGCTCTGACGCTGCGTCCGGACGCGCCGAGAAAGGGGCCAGAAAGGATAGTAGGGCTTCGGAGATTTTACCGCTGTATTCCTGATAATTCATCAGTCGTTTGGATACACGCCCCCTTGGACTGCTTGGGGACATTGAGATGACGTGAGTATGTATCGTGGGATGGCTTTGCGCCCCAAACATCGCCCGGCTGTCTGGTGATTCAGAGGAACAACGAGAGGAAAATATATTCAGAGAAAGGACGGACATTCGGCCCCGAGGGATCCCTGTGGAGGAGACAAACGAGGTTGGCGCTGGTTCACGACGCCAGTGTCGGAGGAGGTAGTCGTGTGGAAGGATGACAGAGGAGTTTATCTGCCTTGAAATAGTGAGCAGCTGAGGATAGAGCTGTTGAGACGGATATAGGCTTGAGTACATAATGTACATACCTCGTGTTTCTCTCCTACATGTGCGTATAGCTTCCGCCGAGCACCGTCGCTCATCAAGAGCGAGCATGGTTACAGGACGTGCATAATTGTTGGCTACTGAGGGAGGGCCAGATGTTACGCCTTGCTCTACATCCCAGGAAGGATCTTTTCCCCAACAATAAGTTGTGACGACCTTCAATCACTCCGCAATTCGGCAGACTCCGAAACGTGAGATCCACAATCACCACTTGAGTCACCAGTGCGTACTGTATTTTCATGGCCATGACCAGTCACTGGTATGCATTCGGGAGGACAAGGGTCAACCCCTGCAGAACCAACCGACTGTAGACCAGTTTCCATTCATTTGATAGGTCAGATCTCGCAAACAGTACATTCAAGTAATGCTGGTTCTGAACTGCACCCTACTCGAGCGGTGCACCTTGTTCCTTCATTGAAATTGTAGCAAGCTTCGAATTGGCTCCACTTAGGCGACCAAATCCCTAAATGACCAGCCTACGGTTCCAACCACAAAATAATCCAATCACGCAATCCTGTGCTCAACTCAGTGCTTAGGGGACCTCGCTAGGGCGTTCAGTACGGTTCTAAGGATTCTCATATGCGCGCTGGTGCGCGATAGTTGGTCATCCAGTGACTTGCTCTCCATCGCCTCAAAACCTCCTCTCTCTCGAACCCGCAACACCCCATGCCACCCGGAAAACCCTAGTCGCTTCGAAGAGCCAGCTTCCCACCGCTCCACTCCACTCCTTCTGAATCTGACTCGATTTCCCCAGACGCCCCTTTCATCCCTCCAGGTACGCCTCAGCTGGCCTCGGATAAGTTCAACGGCGACCCCGATCATCCCCCCTAAGATGTTACCCTCACTTTGGGCTCAATGCTGGATGTCGTTCCTGCTCTTCCTCTGGTGCTCGCAGATCCGCTGACTCAAGTGCCGGATGTCACATCGGGGATGATCGATATTGTTAACCCCGTACGCGAGCGAAATGATGCATTTGTACACCTTATATTTGAGATCTTCCTGAAGTTTTTCCAATGCTCGGTGGGCGAGTTCAAGGAGAACGATGGGTCCATCCTTGATGAACCACTTGCGGTCACTATTTGATGGATCGGGGGGTTGCCACCCGGCCCATCCCATATGATGTTATAGCGATGAGTCTCGTTAGCCACAACTAGGAGAGAGACTACAATCGTAGGACGAGTACGTAGCCACGAGGAAAATGCCACCATGTATAGATTGCTTCGGCTTGTGGAATTATTCTCGCCTGTACTCACATTTATACGAGAGACGGAAAATGACGTGTGGCCCAAGAGGGCGAAGAATGGATCTGGCTCTCTACAACATAATTCGATGTGCACTAAATCCGAGCGACGCTATTCCTGTTTGCAATATGGAAGGCACTGAGCCTAAAAACACAAAATTTGGTGTCGACGCCGGGTCGTGGGGTGAAAAGAGTAATTCAGTATTCCTCATGGGAAATTGATGAACAAAAACCACACCTCTTGGAAGTCCTGAAGGGGTCTGGCACAGCGTAATATTGTGGGAGTGGACGTGGGAACCTCTCCCAAGTGCCAACTGCACTCCCTCTCCGAGCGTTGTTGGAAATAATTCCCATTATCCCTCGGAACGAAATGCAGCGGGGATTCCAGCACCTTTTTTCAGGATATGTATTTCACGGGTACGGGGGGACAGAGGCAGGCAAAAGACCACACCCTGGTCGAAAAAAAAAAAAGACTAGCACAAACTCAAAGCCAATGCACGGGGCGGCAATATGCAACAAGTATACACGGCAGTAGAGCTACAGAGGTGGTCAGAGAGATCCAACCCATGACAAGATAACGAACCCCTCAGCCAGATTGAACTCCAAAAGACCAGCGTGCCACTGCTTCATCACGTTCTAGTGCCATCTGCCTTTCCCCTAGCTGTCTCCGATATTTATCAAAGTGGTAGGTCGGATATGGTGGCTCAATCCCATTATTGTCCATATACTCATCATCCATGCTCATCATCCAAATCATCCGCGGTTTTGAAGGGATAGACAAAGAATCGGATGTTTGGCACATTCTTGTACTGGGGAGTACCGAACATACCGATGACACATTGTAGATAGTTCCAATCAAATACGCCTGCCGGGGGCACGGGTATATCTCTGCTGTGGACCGAAAGGGTTACAGAGTGCAGGTGAAGAGGGGGTGTGGTGACAATCGGAATTGGCTGCGAGCCAAGGACCGATAGAGTGCGAATAGTGGGATGAAAGTTGTGGAGGGTGTAAGTATCACCCTACACAGCGCAATACTGAATAACAAGAGCTTGAAGGTCCATATAGTTTCTCACCATTTCGTGGTAGAAACCCAGGTGGAAATGATTTACCAGTGTATCCAAGGGACGCCATAGAAGGATCCCAATTCTCAGATCAAATGAATGGATGCCAAGGACCGCCTGCGTCCCCGAAAATCGTGCTATGACATCTCGCGCACCATCTGAGCCGAGGCGCTTCGGGATGAGATGAGATGAGATGCAATTAATGCGGTCTCAGATGTAGTCACAACACATCTGGCATCATCACGAAGGTGGAGGAGGTCTCTAAATGTTGTAGCATTCGATTGGGTGCCCATGGTGGTCACTAAATGGAGGTGGCATTCACTTATTTTGGAGAGCAAGATCGAGCCCTGTTGACTCAAACTCATAGATCCCGGGGAGTAGCACCTTAGGCAAACACCTTTAAGTACCTAGTTAGCTATGTAATACCCTATAGGCACATCCTACCTACGGAGGTACAACTTATAATGGTATACTTGGAATACTCACCTATTTATTTGCTTGAAAAATAGGGCTCCCCAGGGCTGATTTTTCAGCCCTGGGTCCCCTCCAGAAAACCCGGGGGTTCAGGGGTGGTAGCCCCCGAGAAGCTCTGGGGTTCTTGGTCTGGGGACACCCAAAGTTGGCCTGGGGACGCCCGAGTTAGGCCTTGGGACACTTGGATTAGGTCATGGGACCCCGGAATTAGGCCGTGGGATCCTCAGAAGGGGTGGGTCCGCCTGGCTGCAGAATCAAATTTGGCCGCAGCCTCACTTGGTCGTCCATCCCCTTCCTTGGGGCTACCAATCCCTCACTTATGCTTCCCCCATGTCCCAGGACCTAACTTTGTGGATCCTACACTGATTC
The DNA here is from genome assembly GCA_014904985.1 of Hydnum rufescens UP504. Taxonomy (NCBI): domain Eukaryota; kingdom Fungi; phylum Basidiomycota; class Agaricomycetes; order Cantharellales; family Hydnaceae; genus Hydnum; species Hydnum rufescens. Next base: position 121,364 of record MU129083.1, read on the forward strand.
AGAGAACAAGGTGTCCATCGTCATTTCGGGCTAACAAATATCTAACTCCGTGTAAGTTCTCATCACTCTGGGTCCTCCAGTTGTACCCATTGAGATATTCTACCTGCGGGCTTGTACGGATGCAAATACCATGCCCCAATTCTCACCTTCACCTCCAACTAGTCATGGGAAGGTGGGTAATCAAGCGCAATGTCGAGTTCAGGAACAACAAGCTGCTGTGCAAATGCTCTGTTTTCGGTAAGTATTGTCTCCTTCCCTGTTTATTCTCCTAAACTGAACTAATTATGATGTTATAGCAAGGATCTGCGTGATTGCTGAAGGCCCTAACCGAGACAAACGTTTCTATGCATGCAGTAGTGGCTCCAAGTGTGGCTTTCTTTGTAAGTTGAATGCATGCTCTCCTTCATTCATTGCGAGTCTGATTTTTTCCCTTCTCAGTTTGGGTGTGTCCTCCTTTGGCAGCCCCCGGGTCCCTTTGCAGTGGACTCATGTCTTTTATTTACTAGGCTGAGCAACCCCTGATGCTGAGGATGATGAAACTGAGCCAAACGACGATGGTGTGGAGGGTAACGGGTCCAACTTCGAGCAGGAAACATTGCATTTGCGATCTTCAGGACATTTGCCACATTCTGAATGCTCCGAACACTCCAAACACTCCGAATGCTCCAAATGCTCCAAATGCTTGGGACCTTCACCCTCCAGTATGTGGGACAGTATCATTACTTTGTTCATAGTCAAAAACTAATGGGATCTGCTCATACAGATTCCCCCTCAAAGTGGACAGCCCGGCAAATGAAAAACACACGATCGTCCTCCAAATCTTCATCGCCATCCAAGCCCGCGGTGAGGTTTGAATTTGATTCAATGTCTCCCTCCCACCCCGTTGTAACCGAATCCGGAAAGGGTATACCAGAAACATCTGAGGTTCAAATCATCATTCTACACATCTAGACTATTTCTCACCATCTCTCTTACGATAGATAATTTTGAAGCTTGAGCACATAAGAGCTGAGCTGGCTGCCATTCGCCTGGAGATGGCCATGTTTCGAAACGAAGTTTCCGGTCTTCACATGGATATGTCTGAGATGCAGGCTGATATAGGTACTCTCTATAGCCTTCTTACAGACGACGCTGTCAAGTGAGATTTGCTGTATTTGCTAATGATGGCAAAATCCGTGGAATGTTGATGTACTCGCACCACTTCTGCTTCATCTAAAATCCTCTTATGCCTTATGCTTGTCGCTCCGTTCGTTAGTCTAGTTATGTGCGACGTTCCAGAATGAGCGATACTGTCGGTCGTTTCAACTGCCTCCCTACCAGTCCCCATCAGTGAGAAATCTGGTGGGGTTGAAGGGCCCTTATGGTTGGAGCGGGCTTGTCAATTCACATGAGCATAAGAACTCCTACGCAATCTATCGATGAAAAGCCAATCCCAACACAGCCTAGGCCACTGGCGACAGATAGGAAACTCGAACTCTCTTGAATGGGAGCCTGCCAGGCTGGTCAGTCAAATTGGGGACCTAATTAGGTACCATTTTCAGGGCAGAAAATGGTACCTAATAGGTCCCCAGACAGTATGGCCGAAATTCGGCCAAAATACGGCCATTCTGATTCATTTCAGCCAATCCATGGCTGTGCTAGATTATTTATTTATTTATTATTATTATTATCATTATTATTATTATTACTACTATAATTATATACATATTACGCTATATACATATTATCCCCCCCCCCCCCCCGGGGTCTGCCACCACAGGGGGGCAGTTCATGCAGGTCGTGGGTTTGCAGGTGGTGGGCCAGGTTAATAAATAACACATTAGTAGAAGAAAAGTACCTTAAATCCACCACACCTGCTGCAGCGGGTGTGGCTCATATGCCCCAGTCAGGGGCCTGGGCTCCATTTGGGCAGACTCCCGAGGGAGTGTTTGCGGTTTTTGTTCGTACAGGCATTCACGGTTTTCATTCGTGTGGTCATGCGGGGTTTCGTTCCTGGTTTTCGTTTGCAGCGTGTCGTTCAGCGGGTTGTTGTTGTCTGGGGTCGCACCGGGTTTTGTTGGTGGGTCGGCGGATTCGGGCTTGGTGGTGTAAGTTTCATGTGTTAGCTAAAATTAAAAGAATACATACATTATATGGCCACACACCCGCCATGGCGGATGTGTGGCCCTATTCTCCTGCTCTTCTGGTTTGTGGTTTCGTATGGGCAGGGTTGGGTTGGTGGTGTACTCATTGGCTCGGGGCCCGCGCATTGAGGTTGGACAGCTTGACCTAGAATAGAAATAAAACATTAGTTATATCAAAACTCACGCAAAAAGAGCAGTGACTGCTGCTCTTTTTGCGCGTTTGCAGTTATTAAAAAAAAACATATCTAATATTGCCACACACCCGCCGCAGCGGGTGTGTGGCTCCCTACTTTCGTCTTGGTGGCGTCGTGTGCCTGCCTTCATTTGTTTATTCGCCCGTTCGGGCATTCCGATTCGTGTGACGCGGGGGCTTTCGGTTGTGGGGGAATATCCTGGCCTAGAATAGGAAATAAAACATTAGTTAAAAATTTAAAAACAGCGCAAAAAGAGCAGCAAGTGCTGCTCTTTTTGCGCCGGGTGGGAACATGGACTTAGCTTATATAGAACCACACACCCGCCACAGTGGGTGTGTGGTTCGCATGGCCACTCGGGCGGTGTATCACCACCTCTCGTGTTTTCGTTCAGGCTCAGTTGGCTGGGTGTTGTTTCGTTGGGTTTTGCGTCGCTGGGTTTCACATTGCGGGTTTCGTGTCGCTGGGTTTTCGCGTTGCTGGGTTTCGTGTTGTTGGGTTGTCTCATTGGGTTTCGCATTGCATGGTGTCGCGTCGCGTGGTGTTGCGTTGCGTGGTGTCACGTCGTTGGGTCGTGTCGTTTCGTTTGGTGTGTTTTGGTTCGCGTATTACCGTATGGGGTCTGACTGGCTGGGCCTCATCCTTTGGCACCCGGGACCAGGCTATGACCTAGAATAATAAAGGGTTGTTAGTAAAAAAGTTCAAAGCAGCGCAAAAGAGCAGCTTTCGCTGCTCTTTTTGCGCCGTTGTATCTACTAGAAAAAATACTCACCTTGTGACCACACACCCGCAGCAGCGGGTGCATGGTCATGCGTTTGCCTTTTCGGCAGTTCCTTGTGTGGTTGCGGAGATGGAAGCAAGATGGAGATTCAACACCGGCAATTGCTGATACTCAAGAAGCGCCCAAGCGCTGGCGCTGCAAGCACAGTACACAATAGTACCAAGCATGTATATGTGAAATAGATACTATATAATAAACATTTGTCCAGGAAACCCAAAGAAGACGATGATAATGAGTTAGAGCTCAATAAGGCATGAGATCGCTAATTGCAGAGTGGATTGGGCCACTTCTACACATCAGAATTGGCCCAAATTTAAATATAGTAATGTTATATATACACTCTACATGGGCGATTGACTATCTCGGACGATTTTCGCATTTTTCAATTTTTCACACCTTCAATTCCCTAAATAGGGAATTGAAGGCATGAAAAATTGAAAAATGCGAAAATTGTCCGAGTAGTCAATTGCCCATGTAGAGTGTATATATAACATTACTATATTTAAATTTGGCCAATTCTGATGTGTAGAAGTGGCCCAATCCACTCTGCAATTAGCGATCTCATGCCTTATTGAGCTCTAACTCATTATCATCATCTTCTTCGGGTTTTCCTGGACAAATGTTTATTATATAGTATCTATTTCACATATACATGCTTGGTACTATTGTGTACTGTGCTTGCAGCACCAGTGCTTGGGCGCTTCTTGAGTATCAGCAATTGCCGGCATTGAATTTCGCAACTCTACGCAGCCACACCCGGCAAGCGACCACACGACCACGACACAACAGCAACAGCAACAACAGCAACAACAGCAACAACAGCAACAACAGCAGCAACAGCAGCAACAGCAGCAACAGCAGCACAGCAGCAACAGCAGCAGCAACAGCAGCAGCAACAGCGCACAACCACGACTGCATGACCACGACCACATGACCACACACCGCTGCTGCGGTGTGTGGTCATAAGGTAAGTTTTGTCTTAGTAGAGACAATGGCACAAAAAGAGTAGCGCAAGCTACTCTTTTTGCGCCACTTTGAATTCTTATACTAATATAGCTTTTATTATTTTAGATTATGGTCTGCAGCCAGAGATGAAAACCCACCGCATGACGAGGGTCCGAACGGCCCAGGAGCCATACCCCAAACAAACACCTGGACCGCCCAATGGGTGCGACGTCTTCCACCCCCCAATAGATACAGGCCGCGCAAAAGGAGCAGCGATAGCTGGGCCACTTTTGCGCCTGCTTCGAATTTCTAAATAATATTTTAATATTCCTCAGTCTCAAGTGCACCAACACTCCACAGCCCCAAAACCGACACTGCGCCAAAGTGACAAACCCGAACAACACACACAACCAAAGAACCGACTCAAAACCAAGAACCACCGCCATGGCGGGTGTCTGGTTCTATGTAAGTTCTATACCCTACCGCGCAAAAAGAGCAGCGAAAGCTGCTCTTTTTGCGTTGGTTTAAATGCCTTTACTAACTACTTTGATGATTCTAGGTTTTGGCCTGGTCCCAGGTGCCCAACGACGGGGCCCAACGGGCTAGGGCTCACACACCACCACAGCAACCGAACCACGGCAAACGAAGCCGCACCCAACGAAACCACGCCAGACGAAACCACACCCCAACGAAACCACGCGAAACGAAGGGGCAAGAGGTGGCAATGATGCGAACCACACACCCGCTGCGGCGGGTGTGTAGTTCTATATAAGATAAGTAGACTTATACATCCCCAATAGTGCAAGAAGAGCAGCAAATGCTGCTCTTCTTGCACTGCTTTTAATTTTTGAACTAATAGATCCATTCTAGGTTATCGCTGCAGATGAAGAGCCATGAAACAACCCCCCCGAAATGATAACCCGCCAGCAAAACAAAACCCATGAACAACACCAAAACCCCTATGAACCACACATCCGCTACGGCGGGTGTGTGGTTCTATAAGGTAAGTAATATTGTATACCCACAATGGAAGAAGTGAGTGCAGAGAGCAGCACAAGGAAGGTCCAATTTCCTGTCTCTCTGTGGTGAGTCTCACGTAGGAGATCCGAAGTAGCTCCCTTTAGTTTTGCAACGGTCAGCGTATCGGTGCCATCTTAGCAGTAATGGCTCAGGTTGTAGGTAACTACACGTGAATGGTACAACCCACCAATTTCAGGTCGGGATACCTAGGTAAGATCTCCTCAAAGCTGGTATCTTGGGAAAGTGCGATGTACATGATCACCTTTTTTCGATGCCTCGTTCGCAGCCAATTTCTGAAGAGCCAGTCCCTCCAACGCCCGAGCATAGAGTGCGGGACCGTTTCCTGTTTTCCTGCAAGTACGAAAGTCTGCACTCCTTGCCTTCCAGTGTGTCTGTGGCCAAACTGTGGGCCCAAAGTTACCGGACCCATCCGTTGGAGTTTGAGACAAGTTTGATATATCTGAGATCCCGACCGGACCAGCGTGTATCGCTTTTTTTAGATCCTCTATGCTCCCCAAAGCAAATCCGCTCCGATCGACTACATTCCTGTAACTTCCACTGCTAACTTGGCCATCGAATGTGCGAGATTTATGACAATCGCGTACCTTGCGAAGTTCTGAAAACCATGAATCGGGGCCGTCTATTGTATACTGATTCGTCGCGGAATGTTCCATGTGTGCTCCAGAGGTCCGATTTCCTCAGGATTCACTGGTTTTACAGAACAATGCTAGTTAAAGCTCTCACACAGCGCTCCAATGGCTCCGGAGGGATCTTTCGTAGAGTAAATGGGTGCAAAAGTTGTTAATGAAGCCTATACATCTGCTGACCGACAATTCTCGACGGTGGACGTACCTTTAACCTTCTCGAATTAAGTCTCCATATCAATGGGCCTCAGGAGATTGTTCTAACTGAAACTTGATGAAAAATGCAAATCCTAAGACAATCCTCTTTTTTTGTAGGGCGCCTCTCCATTGTATCTCTACATTAGAACTGGACAGCTGGCTTACGGCTATGCTTCTATCAGTAACGGACTTGCCCCTGAGGCATTTCCAAATGGCCCGGAAGGGTACCACTACGAGCGAAGGAAGAAGCGGGGATTGGGATAAAGACTTCCCTCACAGACCCCTCGTTTGAAGTGCTTAACTGGGGGGTCCGGATAGCTGGCAGGGGCGCATAGACACAGTAGCTTGAAGGAGTGGGTACCCCATTCCCTGTGGATTTCCCCTTCCAATTTTTTCTTACCGTCACGGGTTTTCAGTTTTGGCTATCATTTTGGGGGTCCATTTTATTGGATCCCCGCAGGTGTAAATCTTGATGTTTTCTGGGAAAATGGCGCCCCTATCGTCCAGTCGCAATCTTCCCAATCAAAATCCACGTGCTTGTGGACATGCCTCGGATTCGGGTTGAATCCAGGTTACTCAGGGAGTCGTCACCTATAGAGGTTCACAACAGATTAGGAAGAACTATTTATTCGAGGCGTGTTTGTCTGTTGTTAATATGGTGGATTATCATCTGACCCTTGGATAGTCCTACTTATTTTGCTTAAACATACTCAATCCCGCAATCAATCTCTTGTTTCTGATACTAAACAAATAGGAACATCGAGGAGCGGACCATGATCGCACACCTCAAGTCTGGGTTCGAACAGGAAGAGCTAGGGGGCATTCCACCCCCTTATATCAGTGAATTCCATGCAAAGGGGGGCCCATTAGGTCATCTCTTATCCTTTCTATATATTGGCCCAATAGCGTCTTATTTCTGTCCAGACAGCTCTGGCGGAACCAATTAGGAAATAGTGACAATTTGTGTGCGGTTAGTGTGGTGGACTTCGTTCTACACATTCCTTCTCACACCCAGTTCAGCATTTCCTAATATTCCAAAACCTTATCGGTATTCGAATCTGAATTAGATATATCGACTGTGACACGGTTCCCGAGGTCAAGATAAGGGTTTCGGGGTACCCTAAAAGTATGTCCAATCACTATTTCCGAAATGGTCAATTGCTGGTGTGATGATGGGTATATATCACGCAATCCGCCCCTCACCATCCCCCCCCCCCCTATCCACGGGAGGCATAAAATACGCTAATCCTGAAACAGCTCTTCAAGATAGAGAACTAGTATCTTCTAAGAGGAAGCCCATAGACAGTTGCAGACTCATGTCGGTGGTCATACGAGACAGTTACGCCCGGTGGTTATATGCACAGTGGGCCTTGTTCCAGCATCCCATAATTAGCATCATAATGGCACAAGTTTTTATCAATAGGAATGTAAAAATAGAAATTACATTCACTCTAAAGTACCGGGGCTCCCCTAAAGCTGGGTTAACCGCTAATACGCATTATCCTCATGGTCGAGTTCCGTATAATTGTACTTGGTTCTTATTAGTCTATTTAAACGTTGTGTTTTAAACTGTAGAATATGGAGGAAGAGAAGAAATCTTCCAGCACTACAGATCCAACAAAATATGGGAAACGAAAGAAACCCGCAGGTAAGAATTGTTGGGGCACGATCGGTAGGTCTACCAACCGAAATACCTCTGTAGGCTCGACGAAAAAAAATTTGAAAGGAACAAAAATATATAGGAGAAGAGAAATACTCACCACTAATGCTGTAACCAACACCCCTAATCTGTTTTTGGCCCAAGAACTAATTCAAGTAACATAAATCAAGAAAAGAAAATGAAATAAGAAGAGCCAATTCACTAAAACCGTAACAACCCCAACTCACGCTTTGTTAGCAAGCGCCGTTCTTGAGCGCCCTATAAAATGTGTTGCCTATATATATCCTAAAAGATGGAAAATTATTCAACAAACAAACACGAAAAAGAAACCACTAAGACGGGCAATACGACACACGTAACAGCCCCGGCTGGGCATTTTCATGTAAAATAACTGGGGGCAGGGGGGACTATAACTGACAAAAGATTCAAACGTTTTTCGCATCTCCGCACTTAAAGCGTTTTGACGAATAGTCCATCACAGTTGTATTCGGGGGGCTTCAAAAATTTGATCTAAAATACAGTAAAAAATGCGGCTCATGGTAAATACGTGAAGAAAAGGTGGGAAATTAAATATTTAATAAAAGGTGGACGAACAAATAAGAGGGTAAGAAGACATAGGAAGGACCTGTCCCTACCATTCTAAGAGGATTGCGGTCTCCAAGGTACAGATATGAGAGATATTCCAAAATCAAGTCAGAATAGGGAATTAAATGTGCTATAACCAAGCTATTCCTCCTCAATCCTACTGAACAGAAATCCTTGAGGGAATTGTTTGGAATTCTTGAGATAAAATATCCCTACCTTTTACGGAATGTTACCCTCACTACACAGCTACCGATCTCACCAGCCTTTTATTGGAAGGGCGAGTAGAAGAGTGGAATTCCCCGACATCATTCTTGTACTAATCAAAAGTTCCGAGCCGCGGGGCCTAAAATTTATTATGGAAGCTGGGGAGTATTTACCACATTTGGGGTCGGGATGCAATTAGACATCAGGGATCCAAAAGAAGCGCACAGTATTAGTTCCAGCACGATATCGCAATTTTGGAAATGGAGCAAAGACCACGTCGAAGTACATCAGAGAGGCATCCTTCGTGTAGACTGAACTTCGACAGCATTTAATCCCTTAGAGACGAGACTGAGAGTTTAATCACAGAAATACGAAATATTTGGAATCAAAACTGACCCAACAGTCAGTATAAACTGTCGAGGAGTATAGGGACTCGAAGGCGGATATTGTTGACCGGGAGCGTACACCATAGTGAAAATGACCTGGACATGCAGTTTTGGCACATTCGACCTCGCGCCCCACTGTGCAAAGCTGGTCGGTCTGTCGGATACGGGTAGGAACAAGGTGGCCTGCACATGGTGAGCGGTGCAATTCGGGGCGTGGATGCGTGTTGCTCGAGGCGTCGACCTTCGATCATACCAAGACTGGGGGAGGGAGAGGAGAACCAAAATTTACACGAAATTTTACTCCCATATGAGAGAATGCTCGTACAATATATGCACCTAGGTTTGTCAAATTGTAAACAAGAGTCCGCGCCGAAGATCGGGACCGATTGTCGCTGACACTATTTTGGCGCGGATAACCGGGAGTAATTCGTCTTGTGTGGGTGCGAAAATCACCAATTGGTGTAACCCACTTTTATGATGTTAAAGGAGCGCCTTCAGGCCACAGCGCAGACGTGTCTGGGACTAGCAAAGAGGTTGGGGTGGACGACTGTGCTTGCCCGGTTTTCCCCTATCACAAGGTTCACAAAGGCAAGGCAAGTTGAATTGATATTGCCACAATTGAGGTATGCTATTAAAAGGGGAAGTATGTTCGGTCGACGTTTGCGGGGTGTTGCGCGGGCGCGTGGTATATAGTGCCGGCGGATACATATTTATCGCAGGAGGTTCGCGGGTCTTTTTCGCTGCGTCGTGCAGACAAAGGGAGAGTCTTGAAGGCACGAGAGTTGCGAGAGAGTGGAGGGTCCGGTTTCCAGGCAGTAATGTAAAGTATCCGATTGAGCTGGAATACGCGTGGGAAATATTAGCACTATCACTGGATTTGACATAGAAAAAAATGGTTTCAATTTATTTGAAAAATCTCCTCGGTGGGTTTGCACTTAGTAGGATTGCCCTCCAACAACGTATAGCCAGGAATCTTAGCTAACCGGGGCAGCCCAAATCCCTGTGAGAAGCTTTCCACCAGTCTTTGTGGAGGAATGGAAAAGAAAAGGAAAGGGAGAGAAGGTTTCAAGTGACAAAGATACAGAACCGGTTGGGATAAGTAATATGACAACAGATGGCTGCGTCCATGAAGAATTCCACACTACTAACAAGAGGGGTTCTGGACAGGTTTGATGCCCATTGTCAAAATGGGTTTGGGGAGCTGTAGTGGTCTGGGTAGATTAGTAGACAAAACATGGGCAAGGTATGACAGGAATGGGTCCAATTGGTAGTAAAAAGAAAAAAAGTAAGTTATAAAGAAAAGAAGAGGAGATGGCTATTTTTATAACCTGGGAGGCGGGACCAATAATGGTTACCGGAGAAAATTTAATTAAATTAAAACAACCCAACATTAAACCCGGAAACGGGGGTGGTGTGTTGCCCGTCTGGGGTTATGTCTTGCAGTTGGACTTACAGTTAAGGGTTGTGGTGGGTTAATTGGTCCTCGTAAGTTACGGTTTACGTTGTAATTGTGTTTGCCGGGTTGAGTGTTGTGATTACCTTTATGGCGGCACCAATGAATTTCCGAGGGGGGGGAGTTCCGTACAGCAGGATACTCGTTTGCCAGTTGGTGTTTAAGGTAGATGTATAAAATAAAATAATAAATAATGGTTAGTTAAAAATAATAAGCCGGAAGAGAGGCAGAGCTGCTATTTAGAG
>MU129084.1:38550-57569 GCA_014904985.1 Hydnum rufescens UP504
TTAAATTACATAATATATTGATGATATAATTAATATATTATAAAATACATATTACTTAATATACATGATATCCTAATTAACTATTATCTAATTAATTACAGAATCCAGGTTGCGTGACCACACCAGCAAGAGGGGGCACCCCTGCCCCAGACCAACTAGAGGGTGGGGAGGGGGCTAGGAGGCCACCAGAGGGGAAGGGGGGCCCAGGGTGTGCACTTGGGGGATCCTATAATGGGGAACAGTTGGTTAGTTGAAAAAATCAATAGTAGTGCAAAAAGGGCAGCCAGAGGCAGCCCTTTTTGCACTAGAGTAGCTAAAATGCAATAACATACCTTAACACCACCACCCAGTCTATACTGGGTGTGGTGGCTTGTCCTGGGCTCTTGGTAGATGGAGTGTGGTGTCGCACAACAGAAAAAAATTGCCGGCAGTTGCCAGTAAATTGAACCCAGGACTCAACGCCGGCAGTTGCCCAGTTTCAAAGGCAAGCCACCTGCTGCTATGAAAAAGCCTAAATGCGGTAACTAGTAGACCAATATAAAAGGGTAGATTAGATAATACTCCATAGATCATATCCCATTACATAATACAGTGATTCCTATTCAAAAAAGCCTAAATGTGGAAATTGGATGAGGCACACCAACTAAATATGGAGCAGATCATTCTGAAATTTGGTACATAATTAGGGTATTACTTCTAAGCAAGATCATATCAAACTTTCAGCAAATTAGTGCAGGGGTTATGGAGATATCAGGAAACAAGTCTGAACATTGAAAATTCATTTCTCCCCTTGCAGAATAGCTAGGGAGACTTGAAAATTTGCAAAAAGCCATACAATATAATGTACAAATATGTGCCAAAATCTGCCCAATCCATGCACTTTAAGGGAAGAATCTACAATAGGTACCAGAAGCACTGGAATTGCTGAAATGTAAGAGTGTGAGGATCATTCTGAAATTTTGGCACATGATTATATACTGTTTTAGGTGAGAACATATCAAAACTTTAGCCAGATTTATGCAGTAAATCACAGGAGATTATAAGGAAACAAGTTTTAACATTGAAATCAATTTACTCTCCCCACAGACAGGTATGGACTTGAAATTTGACATGGGGTATTAATCATATAATTAAATGGAACATGTGCCAAAAATCAGCATTATTCTGTTTACTTCTTAACGATACAACTCCTCTTTTTCCTTTTTTTTATTTTGGTGCTATGGAGGGAGTGAAAGGATCATACTCTGGCTGTAAAATTAATGGTCAGAGAGCTCCGCGCTCCATCTATAGGGACAGAAAACGTGTTCTAGAGGAACAAAAAGCTGCTGAGGAGAACCATAGGAACCCATTGAGCCTATACAATTGGCTGCAGCACCTCCCACCAAAAACACAAACTCGGAATCCGAATGTAACCATAGACCTCACAACAGAGTCTGGCGCTGACAATGATGACACAATAACATTTGTCCCTGCACCATCTGTCATGTCATTGTTGGTGCCAGAATCAACCGCTGCCTTGCCATCAGAAATAGGCAAGACTCGTCTTGACACCTGGGTGGCATTATCCCCAGATGGCAACAGGACCTCTCACGATGAAGAGGTTCACTCACTTTATGAAAGTCCATCTCACAACACATCCACAGCATCCTCATTGATGACGAGCACATTTTGAACTCACCCCTCACAACAAAAACACACCAATGGCGATTTGTCCCATCTCCAACAATCAAAGAGGCTCAAGCTGCGGCAAAAGGCCTTGAAAAAATCCTCCGACCACCTTCGTCCCACTGGTGCAGGTCATATGGACCCCAACCTTGACCTGCTTACCCAGGGCCGCCTCGAATTGATGCATATGTTTCTGAATATATATGCAAACGACTCTGTGGCTTGGGGCAATGGTTGGATTGTGGCATCACTCGTAGCTGCCACAGCCGCTGGAAAGGGACAATGGTTAGCCCGACGCCTCCGAGAATGGTGTCATGCTTACATTAAGGACTCTAAAAACCTTCCGACAAATGCATATGGGAGGTGGAATGTTTCGATGCTTGTTTCCGACGAGGATCTGGCCCAAGACATCACACTCCATCTTCAAGGTCTTGGGCCATTCATATCTGCTCTGGATATTGTTCGGTATCTTCGATACACCAGAAATAAAGACTCGCCTTGGCCTCGAAAGAAGTATCTCACTCAAAACTGCTTCACGGTGGATGCGGCTTATGCAGTACCGCTGGGGAAAGGAGCCAAAGGGACAATATGTTGATGGCCATGAACAGGATGATGTGGTTACGTACCGACAATCAACTTTCCTCCCAGCATGGGCCGTAGTCGATGCAAAGACCCGCAAATTTGATGATGGCAGTAATCTCGACCCGTTGACACCTGTATCAAGTCGCCCAACCGTCATCTGGAATCATCGATGAGTCGATCTTTTATGCACATGATAGACGAACGTTACGATGGGTCCATGCCAGCGAAACTGCAAAGCCTTATGCAAAGGGCAAGGGTACATCCCTTATGGTTGCCGATTTCGTTTCCCCCGATTATGGTTGGCTTCGAGAGCCAGGTGACGCCGATGCTGATGGGGCTCGAGTATTTCTAAGGCCTGGAAAAGAGCGCGATGGCTATTTCATGTGCGATGAAGTTCTTGCCCAAGTGACGAAAGCAATGGACGTCCTAGACAAGCACTATTGGACGGAAGATCATGTATTCGTATATGACAATGCGACAACCCACAAAAAGTGTGCCGACGATGCCCTTTCTGCTCAACATATGCCCAAGTATCCACCCAATCCCAATGGGAAAGGGAGGAAAAAGGGCGAGAACTGGGGTGTTAAAGTCCCACTATTGGGTCCCAATGGCAATGTGATTCACGGTTCAGATGGGAAGGTTGTCAAAATTTTCAAGAAGATGGCGGATGCACAATTTTCCGACGGGAGACCCCAACCACTTTACTTTCCGGATGATCACCCACAATACCCTGGCTTATTCAAAGGGATGGCAGTGATTCTAGAAGAGTGTGGGTTTTCCAATGCAAGGTCCCTCAAAGCCGAGTGCAAAGGGTTCAAATGTGCACCTGGGATAACGGATTGCTGCTGCCGACGTATCCTCTTTAACCAACCCGACTTTGTTGGGGTAAAATCCCTTCTGGAAGATGTGTGTGAAAGGCGGGGCTATAGGGTAATATTTCTACCAAAATTTCACCCGGAGTTGAACTTCATCGAGATGTGTTGGGGGTATGCAAAGCGGGTATATCGCCAGTTTCCTATTTCATCTGATCCAATGATATTGGAGAAGAATGCTCTCGCAGCCCTGGAGTCCATACCGCTGTTGTCCATGCGATGGTCAGTCTTCTTGTATTTAACCTCTATTGTCACTAACATTCTGTTTAGGTTTTCCAACAGGTCCCTTCGCTTTATGGATGGATATAGACGTGGACTTAATGGGTCCGAAGCCATTTGGGCAGTCAAAAAGTACCGCGGCCACTGCTGCCTCCCACCTGAATTAGTACATGAGATAGAATTCGAGCGGAAAAAAGCTGCTGCCACCTCATAGAGCAATAAAATATGGTTTTACTGGGGCTGTTTGCCGTTCTAGCGCATAATTTAGATCATAGGGCCATAAGCGCGACTTCGATGATTGTGGCGACGAATTTTGGCCTCACGTGACAGCTTACATAAGTGAAATGGACAGTGGATGAGTATGGGTGTCCACTATCTTAGATGTATTTGGATGATCCAAGTGTGCATTTTCAGGGCAATTACATGGATGGAAGGCTCTGGGGAGGAAATTGTTGTTTAGGGGGGAGGCCTGTGGAGCACTGCCTAAATGGAGTCCAGTTTGGCTGATATCTTGCATGTACGATCCCCATATATGTATTAACTCAGTGGTGCAATATCAGAGCCACCTCTGGTCTATATTTTATGTAATTCACTTTTGATCTTCCTCCCCCTCCCCCACAATTCCAGCCACTCCCACACATCCAATTCATTCCATTTTCAGATATAGTCAGGGTTATAATATTATAAGCCTATTCCACCTAGTTCAGGTCTATTTTGAACTGTTTAACATTCATGATAGCTTTTTGTTCTCTTTTTACCTGAAAAGGGGGTTGAATACCTAGAAGTAAACAGAATAAGCTGATTCTTGGCACATGTTTAGCACCTTGGTCAGTCACCTAAGCCTACCTAATTAGGTACATTTCCGGGCCAGATAATGGACCTAACTAGGTCCCTTCATTATTACGGCTGAAATCAGCCTTTTTATGATTTTCACTTCAGTCAACCTTCTCGCCCAGAGTTGGCCGAAACTGGGACTTAAAAGATCTTAGACTTGCAGCGGACTATCTGGGCTTATCAGGGGTGACCACGATTATTTATTATTATCATACCAGTTGTGGGGTGGTGGTTCTGTTCTTATTTACTTGTATATTTATTTATTTATTTAAAAATTCAATAAACAAAAACACGCCACACACCTGCTAGGGCAGGTGTGTGGTACTATCCACCATTCAGAGGCGGGTTCAGGGAGGGGGCACAGGGTGTCAGGCTGTATCTGTTGTATGAGAATCTGGAATAAGTTATAATATATAAGTTAGAAATTCAAAGCAGTGTGAGAAGAGCAGCTATTGCTGCTCTTTTTGCACTGCTTGCATATACAAGTCCAAAAAAAAATACTTACTTAGTAGCACCACACACCCATCCTAATGGGTGTGTGGTGCCTTGCATTGTTTCATTGGGGGTTTGGCCAGCTTGTCGATTGCCACTGAGGGGGGCATGGCTTGGCAGTTCGCCGTTGGATGGGTTGCAGGTTATCATTCGGGTGGGTTGTCATTTCAGTTTGGATTTAAAAAAAATTTGAAGTGACACAAGGAGCAGCACAAGCTGCTCCTTTTGCATCACTGTACATATAGAAATTTAAAAAAAAAACCTTGGAGTACACCCACTTTGGTGGGTGTGTGGTACTCATTTTGTACCCCGGTTGCGTAGGTTGTATTCAGGTTTGCGTACAGGGCCTGGTCATCATTTATGCATGTGGTTTGTTTGGCATGTGGGTTGCCGGTCTTGTGTGTTTGTTTGGGGGGTGCGGGTCTTGATTGGGTGTTGGTTGGGGTTCAGATGAAAATCTAGGATCATAAATAATATGTTAGTAAAAAGGGGAGGGGAAAGAAAGCCACACAAAAGGAGCAGTGTCTGCTCCTTTGCGTGATCATACTTAGCTTAAAATTACCACACCCACCGAAGCAGGTGTAGTTCGTCTGTTGTTGTTGGCAGGTTTCGTTTGGCGTTTGTTGGTTTGGTGGGTCGCATTTGTGGCTTTCGTTTCATTATTTTCGGGGGGAGGGGGTGGGGCAGGGGGCTTTGCTCAGTGGGTCTTCATTTTGCTGTTAGTTGATAACCTATAATAGATGTATTAGTTCAGTAAATTAAAACCAGCACAAAAAGAGCAGCATTTGCTCTTTTTGTGCTGATGGGGATGCACTTATCTTATATTGAACCACACACCCGCTGCAGCGGTATAGAAGAAGGATTGGGAGCTCCGATGACTGTCAAATCAAACTCTGGTTCAGCCAGTGTGTAGATGGGAGACTGTATTTCTGTTTTTATTCAATGGGCTGGTTTGCTCTGATGGTTGATCACTCTCTAACAAGTTAGGTATGGTATTCAGTGGAGGATAAGATTGTGGTATGGACTAGCTATAGTCAATGATATATCGTGGGATGCTTGTGAAAGGCTTATACGTGTTGTATTGAACTGTTTACTGCTATTTGTGGGTACCTATTTGTGTCCTCCTGGTCAAAATGCGGATTCTAAAAAGGACTCTAGACTAGTTTAAGCTTGATTTAGTATGTCAATGTGTTTCTTTTTTCTTCTGACCTAACTTTGTTTTTACTCACCTTTCCTTGGATGTCCAGCAACTCTAACCTTAGGTCCTGCAACTATCCTTGGCTCAGTATTTCGCATAGAGGGCTTCCAGTGACTTAGTCTTAACAACCTTGTATATGACTTAGCTCCAGATGGCTTTAGATCAGTACTCTCTTAAGATGCAAGCAGATTTGTAGACAGTAGTATATTCCAGTAGTGAGAAGATGATGGGGGGATACAGGAAAATCTACCAGCTTTTATACCTTTCTGAAGGTGGCTGTGTTTAAAGAATATGACTCACTCCTAGGTGAGTCATATGTGAGAACAATAGGGTTGTCAAGGAGGGTGAGTCATTCATAAAGTGGTTGCATGATAGGTGAGTCATTCATAAAGTGGTTGCAAGATAGGTGAGTCATTCATGAACAGAACAAAAGGGTTGCTAAGAAGGTGTTATCTCTCATAAAGTGGTTGCAAGGAGGGTGAGTCATTCATAAACAGAACAAAAGGGTAGTCAAGGGAGTGTTATCTTTCTTATCTGTGAGGTTCTAGAAGTTATTTGTGGCAATGGGAGATGAAATAAAAGGATATTTCCGAGTTCTTGGAGATTAATTTGTTTGTAGTCCAGTGGTTAAGATGTTTTTGTTGCTGGTTGATAATGGGGACAAGTGCATGGGATGGGATTTGATGCAGAAACAACAGTTTACATCCGTAATAGACGTTCTTGGTATCATTCGATGCGGATTTCTAACAGCTTTCTGGGCGTGGTGGTTCCGAGCAGATCCAGTGTAAACTGACAGAGAAATTCGTTTTTTTACTGATGGGTGTTGATTCTGATAGTAATATTGTTCTGTAGAGTTCAGTTTTGATCTGTTCTTCACGTGCTCAGTACCGTTGGATGCGGAATTTTTATATCTTTCCAGGAGCAGTTGTTCCGAGAGGATTGGATGCGAACTGACAGAGAAATTCGTTTTTTACTGAAAATCCCGGATTTTGACAGTAATATTGGTCTGGAGAGTGCATTTCTGGTCCGTTCGACTTGTGTTTGGTACCATTCGAAAGGTATGAATCGTGGCTTTCTGAGAGTTATATGGGTGTACCTCTCCGATCAAAACTGACGGAGTTATAGAACGAATTCGATTTCTGTGCATAGCCATAATTGATTTCGTAATAGGTCACATGATCATTCCAATGGCTGGGATCAATGGATATTTGCATTTTCTGATACTGGATGTTTTTATCTTCCACAGCGGGTGTGTGGTTCATGTGGGCACCTCTCGCACTTTCTGTTGGCATCATTTCGTTGGGCGTTGTCTCATTGGGTATGGTGTCGCTGGGTGTGTGCTGTCATTGGGTTTGGTGTGGTGGGGTTTGGCTGGGTGTTGTTTGGCTGGGTGTTGTTTGGCTGGGTGTTGTTTGGCTGGGTGTTGTTTGGCTGGGTGTTGTTTGGCTGGGTGTTGTTTGGCTGGTGTTGTTTGGCTGGGTGTTGTTTGGCTGGGTGTTGTTTGGCTGGGTGTTGTTTGGCTGGGTGTTGTTTGGCTGGGTGTTGTTTGGCTGGGGTGTTGTTTGGCTGGGTGTTGTTTGGCTGGTGTTGTTTGGCTGGGTGTTGTTTGGCTGGGTGTTGTTTGGCTGGGTGTTGTTTGGCTGGTTTTTGGCTGGGTGTTGTTACTTGGGTTTTGTTTGGCACGGTTCTGTTTGGTGCAGTTTCGTTGGGTGTGCCTTTGTTTGGTGCGTTCAGGGTTCACGTGTTGTCACTGGGGTCCTGACCAATCAGGGCTCATTGTCGGGGGGTTCTCATTTGATGCCATACTATGACCTAGAATAAAAGTTGGTCAGTAAAGAATTCAAAGTAGTGCAAAAAGAGCAGCTTTCGCTGCTCTTTTTGTGCCATTGTATCTACTAGCATAAAAATAAAAATAAAACTCACCTTTTGACCACACAACCCGCAGCAGCGGGTGTGTGGTCATTGGTGTCTGCCTTTCTAGGTGGTTGCCTCTTCAGTTTGGTGGGTGTATGCAGTCAAGGGGGAGTGCAACTCAACACCGGCAATTGCCAGAATTCAAAAGGTGCCCAAGTGCTGGCATGGCAAGCAGGATATGGATGAATAATAAGGAGACAAATGAGCAATAGATGTTAGATAATAAATATTTTGTGCCAAAAATGATAGAGAACAATAATAATAAGGCAGACTTCCATAAGGCACTATATACCAACATTGCAAAGTGGGTTGGATCATTTCTGTGGGCCAGAATTGAGCCAACCCACTTTGCAATGTTGGTATATAGTGCCTTATGGAAGTCTGCTTTATTATTATTGTTCTCTATCATTTTTGGCACAAAATATTTATTATCTAACATCTATTGCTCATTTGTCTCCTTATTATTCATCCATATCCTGCTTGCCGTGCCAGCACTTGGGCACCTTTTGAATTCTGGCAATTGCTGGTGTTGAGTTGCGCTCCCCCTTGACTGCATACACCCACCGAACCGAAGAGGCAACTGCCTAGAAAGGCAGACACCAATGACCACACACCCGCTGCTGTGGGTTGTGTGGTCAAAAGGTGAGTTTTATTTTTATTTTTATGCTAGTAGATACAATGGCACAAAAAGAGCAGCGAAAGCTGCTCTTTTTGCACAGGTTTTAAATTTTTTACTAATACTTTTATTTACTATTCTAGGTCAAGCTGTCCTACCCATGAATGACAACCACATGAATGGAAACATGCGAACGAGTGAACAAGCAAGTGAATGAATGAACAATGACAACACCCACAGGAAGCCATGACGAAGAGCAGGAAAACAGAGAGCCACACACCCGCCTCAGTGGGTGTGTGGCCATATAAGGTATGTATTATGTTTTACTGGTTTTAGACACACAAAAAGAGCAGCAGCAGCTGCTCTTTTTGTGCAACCTTTGATTTCAACTAACTGTCAGGGCCACGCTGCGATGAGAGCACCAAACAAATATAAACACAGATAACTCCGACTAAGTCCGGTGCGAGTCCAGCTAAGTCCGGGAGAATCCAGGCAAGAACAAGATAATGAGATTGAGACGGAGAGGCAGTCCAGCAGCGCGGAAGGGACTAGGTGGAAATGAGCACAGTGGTCCTTAAGCTCATGGAGTCGACTGGGAAGTACTTGGACTGTAGTCTGGAGTAGAAGCGGAAATCCTGAGATTAACATTAAGGGAATAGGTACAGTGAGGCTAACCTGTAGTCTGGAGTAGAAGCAGAAATCCTGAGAGACCAAAGCTGAATCTCTGGATTTCGCCCTGGACTACTTATACATAGTTCCTATACTACGAGGGATTGATCACTTAATGAGAGGTGGTTACAGGGGGGCAGGCACAAGAGGGGGAGCAGGCAGGGGACGGGAAAGTGGAGGGGACAGGGACAGGGCCAGGGGTAAGTGTGTGGGAACTGGAAGTAAAGGAAATGAGGAAATGAAGGGGAAATGAAACGGAGACAGGGACAAACCGGAAACAAACCAGAACAAATCCGGAAACAAATCTGGAATTAACCGGGAAACGGACGAACTCTGACACTAACATATGCCATTCTAGGTCAACATATCCCACCCTAATGCACGAAATCATGCAGCCACAAACCTAAACCCACGGGCCTGCCAAGACCCCATGAAACCCCGCACCCCATTACACATGAATGTGCCAACGAACAAAGGACAACGCACACCTGAAGCCACAGGGGAAATGAGGGAGCCACACACCCGCTGCGGCAGGTGTGTGGCACATAAAGTATGTGTATTTTCAGTAGCTACAAATGCACAAAAAGAGCAGCAGTCACTGCTCTTTTTGCGCAAGTTTTCTAAACTAACTTATCTTTTATTTTAGGCCAAGACGCCCCACCCCAGTGCGCAAACCATGCAATCGTGAGCCCAAACCCTGCATACGAACATGTACCGCAATGAGAATGAAAATGGGTGAAGGACCGAGGATGTGCACATGAAGCTGCAGAGGAAATAAAGAGGCACACACCTGCTACTGTGGGTGTGGTAATCTTTAAAGTAAGTATATTTACATGTCCGACCATGCAAAAGGAGCAGCATAGGCTGCTCCTTTTGCATTGGTTTTCTTTTATTTTTATTTTTATGAACACCTCGGTCAGCCAGTTATGACACCTACCTTAGGTCGAAAAATGAGGCATTTTTAATACCTAACTAGGTCCCAAGCAATATGAAACATAATTGGGTCCAACTCAGGGTCTTTGATACCTGGTGGCTTACAGTCTTTGGGCCCAACTGTGCCCAACTTGGGCCCATTTGTGGCTACCTTGGGCCCAACTTGGGGAACTTGCACACTTGAATGGCAGATCCTTAAACCTCACTAGAAACCTAACATTCATGTTGAAAACTTAGAACACTATTAACGATGACAAGAGCAATGTATTATGATAGGAATGGAATGATATGGACATGAGTAGTCTCGTATCTACAAGAGCCCAGCACCATTTCCTGCCCAAGTAGCAAAGCTCATTTGAAGTGTGTCAAAGTCTGCAGCACTGAGATGAACCTGTGCACTGGGCAGTGAAAATGAGGCCTGCGAGGGTCCATTTGGGTGAGTGCTCATCATGTCAGGACCAGAGTTGGGAGTGGAAGATGATGACGCTGAGCTATCCCTAAGAACTTGTATAGGTGGAGACGTAGACGTAGGGAAATTATCCAAGGGTGTTGAGGCCCTGAGTTCATTGAATATGTTGGCATCCTACATAGTTGTGCGACCCAGCTGTTGACCAAAGGTACTGTGGCTCCCACATGGCTTGATGCAGAAGTTGTCATGAGAAAAGGTGGAGGGCTCTGGTTAGCCTGAGCATGGATGAGCGAGTTGGGAGAAAGAGGAGTTGGTGACTTGTTGAGTTCATCTGGAATTGTAGATGTCGATCTTCTTGGGAGTCATAACTTCCTTCTCCTTCTCACTGGCCTCTCATCCTCCTCTATGTCACTGTCATGCTCCCCAGCATCCTCAGCCACATGACCAGGCCCAATTCCTGTAGAGTCCTGACTTCTACCCAATTCACTATACTTCCGTTTCCCCATTGTGCTCTCCACATTCTCCTCCCGGACTTCATCCAGAACTGGAATGTTGATTCCTTCTCCCCCCAGCATGGCACCCCCAGACCAGTCGTTTGAAGCTCTAGCATGATCTACACTCCTGATGGTATGCTGGACTCGCCCACGGTGATCGATCATGACTGGCAACATGGACTCACCAGAGTCGAGAGGAGACTCTGGGAGTTCTTCTAGGTGGATTTGATGATCTTCAGGACGAGTAAAGGCCTTGTACATCTTGTTCCAGTGGGACGTTCGTACTTATTGGCTATCCAACTCCCTAAGAGTGGGAATTCATCCACAGTAGGAAGCCCCTCCAACCGAAGTCGATTAAGCCTCAACAACTTTGGTATCTCCATCCACTTCATTACTTTGACCTTCGCCGGCATATAGGGGCCCAGGAGCTTGCGCATTCTCTGTGCACAAGCAGCTTTCGTACGGTGCATGTCTTGTGTTTCCATTATACACTGCCGGTGTGACTCTCCTTCTTCCCAAGCCTCAACCTCCTTCGACCATAGTTGCTGAGCAAGAATGTATTTGTAGACGTCACCAATGTGCTGGGTGGGTCAAAGTGAGACTTGTACCATGATTCCATTTGGGGTGAGTTCATAGAGGAGGTATTCTGACTATGAGCAGCCGACAAAGACGCCATATTGGAGACCATCATGTAGAAGGTATGGATGCCGGTGTTCAGCAAAGTTTTGCCATCCGCATTCCACCAGCACTGTGTCTGTTCCATGAGCTTTGCCACATCCCCTCCTGATTCTCCTTTCTTCTTTCCTACCACAGTCTTCCTCCCACGAAGTTCAGATGTCAAACACTCTGTCTCTGCTGCCCAGGCTTCAGTATCACTGCCACCCATATTGTTTTTGAGTTTTGCATATGAGTTGCGCACTTCTGACTTTGACACAAACTCATCTTTCTCTATGTTCCAGAGATCAGAATGAGAAATGAAGGGAAATTGTGACATCAAGATCATGAACCTTTGAGAAGGTTGAGGTATGCATTCCAAGGATTCCCATGCTGTCGGTGCTCACTCGTATTCAGTGACCATTTCCCAATTCTCATCAAGTGTGTGACAGTACAACCCAGGTGCTGGGCACATGGTTTAACTTTCGTCTCTTCAAACTGGCGGAACATTTCTACAACTTCATTGATTTCGTCATTCCGGAATTTGTGCCTTCGACGTTGTATGTCTGCAGTATCATCTCCATCCTTGCCATCTTCATCACTATGATCATCATCCTCATCGCAATCATCAAGGGAATCATCAAATGACACCATTTGGCATTGAGATTTTTGAGACTGGGAAGGGGGTGATTGCCAACCAGGGTTCGATTCATCAGAATCATGGTCTCGATGTCCTCTGGAGTCTTTCACCCTAGGGCGGTCAGGGGGTTCCAGCAATGGTCGGTGAATGGGGATGGAGTGGTCAACTGGGGACTCAGGGGACCATCCATCCCACAAACCGAAACCCGGACCAGAGGGTGGGGTGACTTCCCGAGCCATGATTTTATCACTCGTTGCATTGGTGGTCTCTAGTCTGGAGTACCGGATAATAAGCAACAGTGTAGATATAATCTCCAATAAACTACTCACTTAATTCGCACTTCCAGGGCCTCCACAAGACGTTGTAACTTGGTTCCAAAGTAGACTGGATTCAAGCTATGCTTTTCAACAAAGAAGATGAGCCCTTCTACAATCTCGAGAGTACCACTGGATCCTCTCCTGATGCCTTTCACAAGTACATCCATTGGTACATCCACATGGAGCACATGATTAAGAACTGGATCCAGATTCTCCCAGTCCTCATCACAGTCTTCGCCACCACCTGTGAAGGACAAAGGTATAGTCTCCGGGTGTCTCGCATCCCAGAGACATGTAGCCCTATCGTCCTTCTGATCCCATTCAGGGACTTTCAGAGGAAGTTGGTGGGATAGTTTCTGGCCTTGATCAAGCAACGCTAATACATCAGCAGATGTGAGGGCACGGTCTTTCTTTGCAGATGTAATATCCAGGGATTTGGCAAGTTGGGTGAAGACGAGGGCAGAATACGCCTGTCAGGGCCACGCTGTGACGAGAGCACCAAACAAATATAAACACAGATAATTCCGGCTAAGTCCGGTGTAGGTCCGGCTAAGTCCGAGAGAATCCGGGCAGGAATGAGATAACGAAGATAGGAGGGGACGGAGAGGCAATCCAGCAGCCCGGAAGGGACTAGGCGGAAATGAGCACAGCGGTCCTTAAGCTCGCGGAGTCAACTGGAAAATACTCGGACCTGTAGTCCGGAGTAACAGCGGAAATCCTGAGATTATGTAATACGAATACAGAATACATGAAGGCTGACCTGTAGTCCGGAGTAACAGCGGAAATCCTGAGAGACCAAAGCTGGGGTCTCTGGACTTCGCTCTCGGACTACTTATACATGATGACTATACTATGGGGAGTGATCGCTAAACTGGAGGTGGTTACAAGGGGGACAGGAACAGGAACAGGAACAGGAACTTCGGCCAGGGGGTGAACCGGAAGCAATGGGAAATGAAAGGGAAATGAAAAGGAAATGAAACCAAGATAGGGTTGGACCGGAGTCAAACCGGAATCAAGCCGGAAGCAAAGTGGACTTGGGCGAGGGAAATAAGTGGAGAACCGGACTGGAGGTGGGCGGACGAGGACCGGAGTTGACCAGAGAGTTAGACCGGAGTAGACCGGAGTTGGGGGCGAACCCTGACAATTCCAGGGATCGTAATCCATACTCTTGCTTCTGCTTTCTGGCCAATACAACTGCACTATTCACAACTTCCTCTGCAGAACTGACCAAGACCTGATAAAATTGCAGTGCTTTCCCAAAGCGACGCCATAGTGTATCCTAAGAAAAGCATGTAAATTGCAGTAGACCTTAGAAAATTAAAATGCGCTACATACATCACCACCCAAGACATATCCTTGCTTGTGCAAAAATATTTGTAAGGAGTCCGTCCATCCCTGGATATCTGGTTGCTGTACCTGGAAGACTGTTGATGTGAAATCAAGAAGATCCAGATTGACTGCGAGTGTTGGATATACTGGGGCAGATGGGAAAAGACTGAGTTCGAGTAGAAGGAACACTGCAGGGCGACAGTTGCAAACGGTTAAAGTCATCTCATGAATACCTACAAAAAAAAGACATGAGATAAGGGCATGAACTACGAATTTACATGTTGACCCATACTTTTGACATGAATGCAAGTAATACTTAGTGTCCTGGCAGAACATTGAGCGCTGCCATCACACACTGGTAAAGGGACATCAAATGTGTCAGCAGCATCCCAATTTGTAGCTGCAACTTGTCTCAAGAATGGGACAATAAGACAAGGAATGAGTTCATTCCACTGCTGAGCTAGGGCCACACGTGATGTTGACGCATGCGACTTGTGTTGCTTTATGGGTGCTGGAGCATTAGCCACGAATGGCTGATTTAGTCCGTCATCTTTGAATGTCATAATAGGGTCCCAGGAAGCAGAATTGGCATGGGGCAATGAAGAATCAGTGGGAGTGGGGTTGGCATTATCGAAGGGTGCCAAAACTGGATCCTTGGCCTGGTCTGATGACGAAGTCAGGTGGGGAGATAAACATGCAGCATCCTTGATCCGATATAGCCATGTCTCGCCAAAATTAACATCCTGTTGTAGTTGACCATGTCTTTCATGAAGCCTTGGTTTTCGAGGTAATATAGGTGGAATGCAGATTTTATCAGCTGGGATGGTATTGGGAGGGATTATAGGATCAGGGGACTCAATAGGGATGCCCATTGTCTCGAAAAATGTTGAGCCGAAGCCAAGTCATTCAAGTTCTGAGTTCGCATTGATACCATTGGAGCATCGTGGACGTTTTTGGCTCCGACGAGAACGAGCTGTGTCTGTCAATGGAGGGGCCTCTTGCAGATAATCGGTAGACAGTGAGTGGCATGCATTACGAACTAAGTCAGGAACCAATGGGTCATTAGACCCAGCACTCCCAAGTTCACGCCTTCTCTTTCGAGATCAATACAATGAAGGCTGCGTTGCAGGATGGGATAGCGAGGCTGCAATAGCCAGAGTTTCCTGGTAGTGGGGGGCGGTGTGTGGATTAGACAAGCCACTGGCTGAAGGTCGGATTGTTGAAGTGCAAGGGTTTGATATGTGAAGGATATGGTTTCCATCCTCTGGAACACGTGGGTGCTTGGCGATTTCCCTATGCCAACAAGATGACTTCTGTAGCTTTGATGAGGCAGCAGCAGCAGGTGGTAGTGTCTCAGACATAGATGAATTTGAGACGGGGAGGTTATGGCTTCCATTATGTTGCGTGTGCAGATTCTTGTTGATGGGTACCCATTCGAGGGAGTTCGAGCTTCCTACATGACGCCACTGGCCACCCCCTCGTTGTGGATGACTGCTCATAGACATAGTTAAGGTTGATGCTGATACTCATGCACGTGAGTCCAACAATACAGAACTCAACTATGAGCAAAGCCAGCGCATTTCGCAGCAGCTCTCGATAAGGTGGACTGAACGGGGTACAACCACCCATTGTAATAAGGATGCTTGTGAATCAGTGAGCAGTGGGCAAAACAAGATCGCATGAAAACGAGAATGCAAGGCAGGTACAGAACACATGAGAAGACATAGAGGAATGCAAGAGAGATTTGAGCAGTATTTAGGTGCCAGAGCACCAAGGAGTTAAGAAAATGGTACGCAGACGCAATTGACAAGGCAATGAGGCAAACACAATGTTGCACAACTGATTCCGCCGGATTTTGCCCTCACCAAACAACACGCTACTCATCATAGGAACCCGAGAGGATATCATGGATCTCTCCAACATCGCTCCACAACACAGATATATCCCGGTGTACCCCAGAGACCTCATGACGAAGTGTGGATAACTCCAACCACACAGAAGTGAGCTCAAGTCTTAATTGTTCCAGCGCCATTAGCACCTATGTATCATAGAAATAGTGAAAAATGACGATAGAAATTATCAATGATAAGAAATTCACACCTTAGACATGTTTGTGTCCGTTTCCATCATAGCGGAAGGCAACGGTAATGGCATACTAGAGGTAAACCTGACCGCAGACTTGACAGGGGATGACGACTTCGGGGTTGGGTGGGATGGTAACGATGGCACAAAGGACCGGGGCATGTGCCTCGAGGGGGAATCTATATGGCAATAAAGAGATCCTTGTTTAGTCGAAACTTCAAAATGACGATGACGAACGTATACATACTGGGGTGTAGAAGGTCCTGATCACACCTGGCTCCATCATGACTGCCATCACCTGTAGCCAACCTCCCGGCTTCTGATGGATTATCATCGGATGGTTGGTGAGCCTAGTTGGTGGGGGATTGATCATTGAACACGGCGAGTGTCATGCAATGGCACAAACCCAGACTGAGCGCATGAAATATTAGCAGATGTGAGAGGTGTAAAAATAGTGGCAACATACATAAGAATCCGCATGGATTACTTTTACCACAGGCATAGAAGCTTTTCCCTTATTCTTGCCCTTTGCAATTAAGCAGAACTTTGCTGTTGCATGAGCTTGAATCAGGATCAAAGGTCTCAGAAAATCCACAGTGATAAGATACTTGCCAAGAACAGTCACAATGGCACAGCGGCTCATTGTTCATAAATTTGACATTGTGCTTCAGTACCAAGTTCCCATGGTCAGAAGGACGTGTTGAGGGAAAAAGAACATACAACATTTCTAATTTTGCATCCACTTGAATGGATTTCGAATGGAGGGGGTTCAGCAGGCAGCTCTAGAATAGTATACGGTGGCTGGAGTGAAAGTAATGGTTCATATTGCCTCAAAATGGGGCCTAGGTGATGGACTCACAAGCAAGATGTAAAGCAAGATCGGCAAGATGTGTCCTAGGTTCAGGAACTCAACCAAAAAAACAACGAACATGGGGCAAGTGGTCCTATAGTGAGGCTAGTTATTCATAAACACAATATTAGTATAGCAAACCAGACAGTAGGATTCTTTTATTGCAAAGGAGCACCCAGACAGGTCAGGGAAGGTAAAGTTAGGGGGGGTAGGGATTGGCCCCCTCTAAAACCGTCCTTCAGCTGGTCAGACCCATCCTTTGGCCTGTTGGACCCCAACTCCAACACTCCCCCTCAAGCATGACCTAATCCAAGTCCAACTGCATGAAAATCTGATTTCATCAGCCTGAGGGCTTTTGTGAGAATGTCAGCCATCATTTTGTCTGTGGGACAATAAGTAAAATTGAAGGTTCCATCTTTGATCATCTTGTCGGATAAAGTGAAACCATATATCAATATGTTTCGTTCAGGTGTGATAATTGTCACCCATTGCAAGTCTTAATGCTGACTGATTGTCACAATAGAGCACTGTTGGCTCAAGTGAGAGCCGAAACAATTCATTAATTAGCTGCCAAAGCCATATACCTTCTTTGGCTGCATGCGTTGTGGCAACATACTCTGCCTCTGCCATAGATAATGTGACCAGCTCTTGTTTTCTTGAGCTCCATGAGATGGCACCACCATTGATTAGAAATGCATATCCAGAGATTGCATGTTGGTGGCTCTGCATGGCTCTGTTGGCATCCGTGAAGCCAAGTAGATTGTGACATTCAGTACCATACACTAGATTAACATCTTTGTACCTGCCAAATATCAGATGATTTGTTTGGCAGCCTCCCAGTGTACTGGTCCAGGTTGTTGAGGAATTGTGATAGGGTCAAAACAGCAAAGGTGATATCAGGGTGGGTGGCTACAGATGCATACATAAGGCTGCCGATAGCCTCATGATATGGAGTCCGTTTCATTTGGTTGACATCTGTAAGATTGGTCAGGCAGTCTGCCCATGAGTATGTGGCCCTGGGCTCCATCAGCATAGTAATGGGCTTCACATCATTCAGGGAGAATCATCTGATGATAGAGTTGATGTAAGAAGTCTGTGAGAGTTGAATAACTTGGGATTTGCAATCTTGCTCAACCTTAATTCCAAGTAGCCAGTGTAGTGGCCCGAAGATCAGTAATAGAGTACTTAGCATTTATTTTCTCCTTATATGCATCAAGCAGGCCATGTTGTAGTATAGATGTATCAAACACAGCATGGTACCATCTAATTCATGCATAAACATGGTAAGTTACCACTGGCAAGTTACCATGCCTGATATATCAGGATATAATTACTACATTAGGTATTTCCATATTGGGAATTATTAATTACACAATATTAATTATATAATTTACTGTTTAATTATACAATATTCACTATATTATTTACAATTTAATATTAGATTAATTCTGAAAGTACTATACCTTAAGATGTGGTCTAAAGCAGGCAGATTGACTCACCTCTGGTTGCACAAGTACCATCATGCAGATGTGGAGTTCCAGGTTTCAGTCACGCAGTCACAAGTGTTGGTTGTGTGGCTATGGGCTTCCTTTGCTTGGCTGGTTGTGTTTTGTGCACTGGGGTCACAGTTCCGTTTGCTGGGGTTCCAGGTCTTGGGGTTCAAAGGAAAACCAAAATAATAAATATGTTAGTAAGGAAAAAAGAAAAGAAAAGCCCCACAAAAGGAGCAGCACATGCTGCTCCTTTTGCATGTGACCATACTTGTACATGAATACTTAGCTTAAAGATCACCACACACCTGCTGAAGCAAGTGTGTGGTTGTGGGTTGTTGCTTGAGGGGGGTGTTGTTCACAGGTTTGGTTTGTAGATTTTGTTTGTGGGTTTTGTTTGTGGGGTTTTGTCAGGGCCATGCTGCGACGAGGGCACCAAACAAATGTAAACACAAATAATTCCTGGCTAAGTCCAGTGTAAGTCCGGCTAAGTCTGCAAGAATCCGGGCAAGAATGAGATAAGGAGGTTAGGGGTGTTGGAGGAGTGGTCCAGCAGCCCAGAAGGGACTAGGTGGAAATGAGCACAGTGGTCCTTAAGCTCATGGAGTCGACTGGATAATACTTGGAGCTGTAGTCTGGAGTAACAGCAGAAATCCTGAGATTATGTAATATGAATATGGAATACATGAAGGCTGACCTGTAGTCCGGAGTAACAAGTGTGTAAAATCCTGAGAGACCAAAGCTGGGGTCTCCCTGGACT
>MU129084.1:57594-116577 GCA_014904985.1 Hydnum rufescens UP504
CGGTTTTAAATTTTCATACATAACCATTCTAGCTGGAAGAAGTGGGGATGAAGTAAACCCTAGGCCATAAAACCCGGCGGTTAGACATTTAAATGGATTCATTTCAGCATAATGTTCCCCGTATTTATCTTTTGCTGGTGAATCAACTGATATTCCTGACGCTTCAAAATATCTTGGCGATCGTGTACACATTTTGAGTTGACGTAATTTAGTAGGAATCAGACAATAACGTTCAAGAATGCCATCTGGATGTTTCCCCTCCACACTGCGGAGGCACGGACGATATGCCTCATGTATTCCTCAGTGCATCATCAGTGTTCATTTTGAATCATTATTGTGAGAAGCATACACACCAGTCACTCGATCACCTACTCCCGGGACTCATCACTAAATCAGAGGATAAAATTGCACATCAAAGAAAAAATGAAATAATCCATCGCATGCTTTAGTGCTCACACGCATGGGTCAAAACTCCGCTATGTTCATGGGCATATTCAACCAGGCTTAATTACGAGGTACCCTCATAATTTGGACCGAGCTTCACATATCTCTTGTAGTAGCATATCTCTTATAGTGTCAAAAGAAAAAAAGAAGGAATTTGTACAAAATTAATCCAAAAATGCATACATACTCAAGTCTTGTCCAAAAGTCTTCTGTATGTACACAAGATTAGCACAATGTTCTTTATCCCTCAGGCAATCAACCAAAGGTACCTAGTTAGCTAGGATATTCCCTATAGGCATATCTTAGCTAACTAGGTCTAATCTATATGAGCTTACCTTGGATCACCGTCCTTCCTTGCTTGAAAAATAGGGCTTGCCAGGCCATATTTTTTAGCCCTGGGTCCGCACGGAAAAAGGTGGGGGTTCAGGGGCAGTAGCCCCCAAGAAGCCCTGGGGTAGCTAGGTTGGGCCAGCCCAATTTAGCCCTGGGAAGCCACCAATTTTAGCTTGGGTAAGCTGAAATTAGCTTCAGGCAAGCTCCGCTAGCCCTTGGATAGCCCACATCGGAATCAAATCAGGTCACGCAAACTTGGCTCACTCACACCTACGCGCAGATTACCCTATTTGGTAATCACATTGGATTCAAGCACATCTGCTGCATTCGGCAGATGTCTCCTAGGTCCATGAGCAGTTTCCTGTGCCCATGGACCACTAATATAATTTGTCCTGTATTCTCTTTAGTACATCTCTGTGTTTCTACTTGTAACTCCTGTATTTTCTCCTATCCTGTAGGCCATAAATTGGCCTGTACTTCCAAATACCACAGTCTCTTCTTGCTCCGCCCACCCTCACTCCGCTCAAGCATTTAGGCTCCCCTACAGATCTATCTGCCCTCATCATCAGTTCCCGAGTCCTTAGGTTTTACATAGCCACAATGACCCATGTGGTATAGTTGCCGTTTGTAAGTTTCATGAACAGCAGGGTCTCAAATTTCTGTGGTGAGGTCATCTTGGCTTAGTGGCAAGCCATGGGTCCATAATTTAATAACAATAGCAGCTACATTGGAGTGATCAAAGGGAATCAACGGTAATAGAGGGGGGTGACTTTACCTCAGCCGCGACATAGCGGACTGAAGAAAAGAGACCCGCGGGCGAATCCGGAAGGCAGAACGCGGTGCCGGATGCTAACGCTGGGGGGTTCATGTGTCTGCTTCGTTAACACTATGTTACTATTGTGACTGATGTTATGAGTTTGGTGAGTCTAGGACGTCCTGAAGACAGGCTAGTAAGCATCAGCAAACTCGCTGTCCCGATCCAAGGGGCATGCATAGAATCCGTGAACTTATCAAGGCCTCCCGATCGAAAGATTTTCTAACCAGACGTTTACTGGAAGCCAGGGCAGAGGGCCTTCAACACCTGCGGGATAGGTCTGCTATTACTGTACGGATAGCCTGACATCCACCAAATTGCCGAGTGTGACGAGCCCGAAATTCAATCCAATGATATTTTACGCCAAATATATTGGTACCTCTGCACCCGTTGGTGAATACCTCCAAGCGCCAGCAGCGCCTGGGCCACTCTGGGCCAACCCCACAAATAGTCGACAACGATTATACTCATCCAGCTCTGCTCCCCGGATATTTAAACTGGCGGGGCTACTGTATATTGAAGTGTGGATCTTCCACTGGAGGTGATTGCGACCCTTGACCCAGTTGGTCCCATCTGAGGCTCATCCCACCATTTATCCACCGCCTTGTTTATTGAAACATATTGCAACTGTGCTACCTTCTCTGTACAATCCAAAGCGACCCGGGACCTCTGGAATTATGAAATATATGAGAAAATTGTCCTTTATTATGTAGTGGGCCCTCGACGCAGGCAGCCTTACAGCAATAATCATATCGATAGGGAAGTTTGATTTTGTTGCGATAGAAAAGCGGGTAATGAGTTATTGTCCGGGGTCCCATCCCGTGACTGTACGTGGGACCGCCCCACGCAGGTGGTCACAATGACTGAATTGCCAGACCAGCTCCAGTGTCATCCCCAAGGGACTTCCGAATGTCAGGAGCGTGGCGACAGCTTTCAGGAATGGGTTGTAAAGTGCAGACTTCGGACGCGAGTATCCAACATGAGAAACTATGGAGATCGACATTTAGCACATGACCTCTTAAATTTTATATGGACCCCGGATACCCTCGCCGAGTCGTCTCGGGTCAAATCAGCCACAAAAAATGGATTTCCTTATCGATATGAGTATTGCTGTCAATGCTTTCTTTCTGAAAGGACTAGATACCCGGTTGCATCTTGGCTGCATTTTGAGGCCTGGTTCAGGTACGCGGGGCTAATATTACGCGGGGGCCAGAATTTGGGACGATAATTTCCAAAAACGGTGCTAATAATAGGAAATGAAAATACTTAGGTAGGCGAATTCTGGCTGTTCACTCATTTCCCCAGCTTTAGCAGGTACTGCCGACTTAAGTTGGGCCAACCCACGACTGGACAACGGTGGTGTATTATATAATGTCAGACAAGCGGTGTAGGACGACAATATCAAAATGGAGCGTAACGTGAGTGGCCATGATGGGGAACAAGAATAGGATTCGCGAGTCGTGGCTGGAGGGTGGGAGTGGCCAAAGGGCTACCGCCTAGGGAAATTGATCTACAGGGAACTGGGAGATCGCCCACTGAATGAGAGTGCATGTGAACTTTCCCAAGTTGGAGTGAAAAAAAAAGAAATTACTCAGACGGAAGAATGACCTGTCGGCGGTCATCGTCTGTGTCCAGGCACGACGCGTCTGACAAGCTGGTCAACCTGCATGAGACCGGGTCCTGGAAGACGTCCCGTCCAGGAGGCAGGGTGATAGGGATGCTCGGGCGTCGTGGGATCATATGAATCCCGCTCTTCGATACGTTCATAGCGCGTGAGGCCGTCGAGACCAACCACGGGCCTCACATCGGTCAAATCTACTTGGCTTGTGTTGGCGTGTGACGAGAGAGGAGGGAGAGATGATTGGGTATAAGAGGAAGAGGGGACGGGCGGGAGTGGGATGGTAACGTGAACACCAGGCAGGATGAGATTGTTCTCTTTGGCACGTGTGTAGTCGGAGGTGAGCGTGGCCGCATTCTGGAAAGAGGCGAGGGAGCCTGGAAGCCAGTACTGATGCTGAGTGGATGGGGAACTCTGGTTCTCGGGAGAGATAGTGTGGGGGATGCTTGGATGGGAATGTTGGACCTGGTGGGTACGTTCGCTGGAGGAGGGGGAGGTGGGCATTCCTGTGATGAGCTTGCGTTTGTCGTCGCCCTCCTGACAGGACTTGACGTGTCTGCGTAAATTGCTGATCACGGAGAACCGTCTGGAGCACTTTTGGCAAGGATGAGCTGTTCGGGGAAGGAAGAAAAGTACAAATGACAAGGAAAGAGGTTCCAGCAGAGTCAAAACAGGATGATGATGAGATGTGATTCATTGCATCAGTAGTGGAAAGGAAAAACACCGAGGTGGCTTGGATTAGAATTCTGAATGGGAATAGTACTGACGCTTTTCACCGGTATGGGTCAGCATGTGCTGAGGAAATCGAGGAAAGCAAGAGGAAATTAATGGTGGTTTTAGAGATCGGGGAGGGCACATACCTGTCTGAGGGAGCTGGGGCGCTCGAAGAGGGCGTCGCAGCATGCGCAGGGGAATTTTTTCTGTTTTGGAGATTTAGTGAGTTTCCCTGGGGGATGCCTAGAGGTGTCAGAGACGGGGGAGGAAGCGACAGAAGTAGTGCTGGCTTCGGAGGGAGGTGAGATAGGGACGAAGTGGGAGGGCCAGAGACGGACATCAGTGGAGATGTCAGGAATGAGCGCGTCAGGTGTATTGTTGCCCAGAGAAGGCCCAAGAAGATGGCTGTTCTCGCGCTCGTCCATGAATTTCGAGTCCCGGAGAGACAAATAGGAGGGAAGGAGGTTGAGCTCTCTCCTCGATCACGTGTCTGTCTCCCGAGGACAGAAATGCCAGGAATGGGCACGCTTGGCGTGCAAGATTGAGCCAGAGAATTGAGCCATTCCCTGCGCGTCGCGGTCGCGTGGCGGTTAAGTCCGACGGCGTGGCGTTTATCTCCGCCAGGGCGGGTTTATGTCCGAGGGTGAATATATCCGAAGGAGCCCCCTGGTGGCCCCATGGTGGCCCTACGCCGGGCGCCCCAGTTTAAGCGCCGGCTGGGACGCCCAAGTGGCTCGGTTGCCATGCTACCGGCTTGATCCGCAACCCAAAAAGGTAAATGCGAGGGCAATCAATATACAGTGAGCCTGCACGCGAATTGCGATTTGGGCGATTGCGCTGCGAATGGGACCTGCAAATGGACGGGGAAGTCACGGAAGTGGTCCCTTGAATTGGAGCCGATTACTGCTCCTTAGAGCTACCTATAGCTACCTATAGCTGCCTATGGCTGCTTATAGCCCCTTGTGAGCCACTATTTCGCTCCAGCTCATAAACGGTTTCCCTCTCTCCCCCCCAACTCCCAGGCCGTCCCCGCAAATCCCCCTGGAAAGGCTTATATCTCTTCATTCTCCGGGCTGTCATCCTCCATGGCGAATACAGATAACAGACAACTTCACCAACTCCCTAGTCTCTACACCCTTCTCCCTGGTCTCGCTCCTACCTCCCTCTATTTGTCCAATAATAATTCTCCTGGAAAGCCTTTTCGCCCTCTCTCCACTAGGCCCTCTCTCCCACCACCACCACCTCAGGCTCCTGCACCAGTGAACCACGAGCATGATCCACCATCCAAGGGAAAACGCAAGGACGAGCGTGGCTCCCGTGCTCGTCTCATCCCATGCATTGGATGCGATTCCGTCTTTGACAGGCCCAGCGCCCTCAGGATGGTGGGATATTTCTCTCAGGCCCTTATCGTTCGTAACTCCATCTCACCCTACCATTCCCTAGCACATGCTGTCACATACTGGAGAGAAGCGTTGCGTTGCCTCCTCTGTCGTATGCGAAATAACTCGCGCCTGACTCGTATGATACAATAGCCCATGTGTGTTCAAAGTGTCAACGCCGCTTTTCAGTCGTGAGCAACATGAAGCGCCACTACAAGACTTGTGGCCTTGGAAAGCGAAGTATCCACCGCTCCACCTTGTCCAAATCACACGTCCAGTCTTACCCACCACAGTTCATCCACGCCCCCAACGCCTCCCACCGTGGTATCGACCAACAGTCCCTTTCCCTCCCGCCCATCGCTTTGTCTCCTGTCACCGCCGTGTACCCCTCAACAAGCATTCTTTCCAGCATCACAAGTCAACACGGTATGTCCTGGTCCGCTCCTAGCACATCTCTTGCTCGTCTCTCCCAGACAAGCACCCCATATTCCACCAACAATTCCCCGCACGATGCGGACGACCATACCTCTCGCTCCTCTCATTCTATCTCTCCCACATCATACGTTTCCAGCCCCGACCACGATAAGAACCCATACATGGGCTATACGAATACGAGCATCCAATCTCAGGGCCATCCCTCTTATGTCCCTCCTGCCCCCCGGATTGTCTATTCCGATGGCACAATCGCCCCCTCCCTCGCCTCCCTGCCTCCCCTGCGCTCTCAGATACCCGTCCTTACCCCCCCTCACCCCCATTCTCACCATAACAGAGCCCTCATCCCTCTTCGTACACATCCTTCCACTTCATCTTATAGCCCGCCAACTCCCATTGTTGTGGCCTCCCCTTCTCATGTTCCCGCTGCAGACCTCTCTCCTCCTGGATCTCTCCCGCCTTACTCATCCCTGCCTCAAAATTGCCCAATCGATAACAATTATAACGACGACAGACGGTCTCCCGAGCCCTATCATCATCCATTCTCCGGCAGGGTTGGCGGAGCTTCTCTGTCCTCCTCTCCTCCCCCACCTCTCCCAGCTCACCTCCAACAGCGCCGTTCCATGCCCATTTCTAATGACGCCTTTCCAGGACCGACGCTCGCATCTCCACTACCCCATCTTCAGCCTCCTCTCCACTCACTTCAAGCCGCATCATCTCCCACATCCCCTTTACCTACCCCAGTTTCGGTCTTCCAATCCAAGTCCCAATCATCCAAGTCCAAAACTGCTAAAGAACAGGCACAGCCTCGTACACGACGTCGCTGGATTCCCCACTCTCTTTCCCATTTCAAGAATGCCGACACGCTCTCCTCTTCTGGTCCTTTCAAATACAAGCCATCGGGAGGACCCGGGACAAGTACGATCACGGCGCCACTTCAGCCTATCAAACCACGTGGGAGACCCATCCCCCTGGGTGGCCCAGGTTCTGTCGTTTCTGGGAATAATCATGCAGTCCAGATTCATGACGGTGTTCAAGGGGAAAATACTCCAGAACAAGGGCAGGGTGAAGAATGGGAAGAACGCGACTCATACGATACTACCGTCCCTCGCGAGCCTTACCATTCCAAGTCGTGGAGGGAAAGATTACCGGGTCCCGGTCTCCTCCCCGCCGACGAGTTTGTCAAAGACGCCCGTCGTGCGAGGAATTGGGTTGTACTCACATGAAGGATCGTCTATACAGGAGATGGGCACGTTCATTTGCCCTCATTCTTATTTCTTGCACATCGGCCTTCTCTTGGCATACACCTACAGTTTCCTTATTTCTTTCACCGCCCCGCATATCCCACACAATCACCACGATTACTTTATGCCGTCATTCTGTTCATTTTATGGGACTCTGTCTGGTAAGGGTGTACATGAGTACCCGTAACCACAGTCTCTGACCAACCCAAGTACACCCCATCGTTTCCTGCTCCATTGTACCATTTATTATATGTAAATACCCTCGCTCGTTTCTTTTCGATCTTCTTGCCTTTTGGCGATCTATATTCACCTCTACTTCTTCATTTCCTTGAGGCATTCTTTCATAAAGCCGAGTAGATGTCTAGACTCTTGGTTGACTCTTTCCCACCGAGTAGACTAGCTATGCCCCACCTTCTTCCAGCCCTGCAGTAAGTTGCCCTATGCTAACTGAGGTTAGATCTATACCATTATGATGAATTCATTGTACCGGCCAAACCCGGCGTTGAGTGTAACCTCCCGAACGTTCTCGAAACGAGTTCCTATCCCAAACGCAAACAACCTCCAAGAATAAGTTGAGGCATGGTCACTACCCTCCACCCAGAACTCCTCTGGGCTCAAAGAAGCTCGGAATCAGATGCAGATAAGGTAGGCTTCTCTTTCCTTCTCCGTGGATTTGGGACAACGCGATGGCGCTTATCGTCATGGCGCTCTCTACGCGTGTGTTGGTGCATCCATTTTTTGATGCATGATGCTGATGTCGTTTGTTTTTTCAAAGAATATCGTTTACCTTACTGTCAATCTCCCAGACATCGTCGAGACCACCCTCAAGTACCAGCTAACTGACGCCGGATTTAGTATCACTGCCAAAAC
Source organism: Hydnum rufescens UP504 (assembly GCA_014904985.1). Lineage (NCBI taxonomy): Eukaryota > Fungi > Basidiomycota > Agaricomycetes > Cantharellales > Hydnaceae > Hydnum > Hydnum rufescens. Next base: position 65,443 of record MU129084.1, read on the forward strand.
CGGAAAGTACGTATAGTACATTCCCAGTATACCTGCCATTCCCTTATAGAAACTCGCGTTGACACTGATAATACTTTTTTTTCTCGTTTGCTTTCAACCGCTATTCGATGGTTTTTCAAACCACATTCAGTCCTAGCCAGGGCATTCCTGAGAAAGAATATGCTGCTTCGATCGAGTTTTTTGCCCCAGTCGAATCAGATGTGGGTGTTCCTTTAGCCAATCTCTCAGATTCGTGGAAATTGAGCTTGTCATCCCCCACCCTTCATGTTTGTGTCTTTTACATCTATGCGATCAGTTGACCAGGAAGTCTTTCTCTTCCCGTTCTCTTGCCTTCATCCTACAGAAGAAGGAGAAAAATTCGGAGTATTGGCCTAGATTGACTAAAGACTAAGGTCAAGGTTTCCTTTATCAAGACGGATTTTCAGCAAATGGGGTGAGTTTTGAAGTTAGCTTTCTAGGGTTCCACGAATTCTGTCAGCTAAGTCCCCCTTTTGTCCTAGTCGACGAGGATGAGCAAGACGGTATCATCGAAAGTGTGTAACATCTAAATGTCGTTCTCTAGCATTGGTGATGTTGATGAGCTTTTCAGTTCCTGAGGATGATGGTCTCGGTGGCATGGGCGGCATGGGCGGTGGAGGATTGGACCCTTCAATGCTTGCTGGGTAAGTTTCGCTCTCCCACATCCGAGACAACATCAGGGTTGCATCACTCCATCACTTCGCCTAAGATTTTCAGATCCTGATTGTTCTCTTTTCTTTCCAGTCTCGGGGGTGGTGCCGGTGGTGCTGGCGGAATGGATTTTGCAAAGGCAAGTTTCTTCCGAAGTCTGTCTCGCCGTAACAGGAAACCGATTTCTTACTCTTCTGTGCAGATGATGGAGTCCATGGGTGGTGCAGGTAGTGCGGGTGGCTTTGACCCATCATCCCTCGGCTCTGGTCATGACTCCGATGACGATGACGGTGACGAAGGCCCGCCACCACTTGAGGCTGTTGAGGACGAGACGAAGTAAAAGATTCCGCCCCAATTATCTACCCACGTCCCAACCACAACCACAATCAACCAAACTCAAGTCTTTTGTGGAGGCGCTTGTTCGTCTGCTCCTTTATCCCTGTTGTCTCTAAATTTGAGCCATTTTTGGATCCTCGCTATTTGACCGCAAGCCAATTTAATGAGCTTTGTCCTTCAATACTGCAATATAACTAGGCGAAGAGAGGCAATGAGGCTATGATTGATGGGTACTTCGTACTCTACATGGTGAATGGGTAGGAGAGTAGGTGGACAGCAAGACGTGGCCCTAAAACAAACATGGCTACGGATGGGGGGTGCTTACACCGTCCCTATGTATCCCAACTTGGATTAGGTGCATAGTGTGATCGTGGGACACCGTTTGCAGAAGTGTGGCCTGGTCCATTCTGTAAAGGAGGCCGAAATTGAGCAGGGCTAGATGGGCTGAAAGCCGGAGAGGCTGGACCTGCAGGGAATGAAACTGAGATCGCGAATTACCAATTTCAATTATACATACTATAGGCTGGTGACGCCGGAGCTACAACAAATAATGATTGAGAAACAATGGACATAGTTCCCAAGGCTAGAACATGACTTACAATACGCAGGCGCTGAGGACGGAATGCAACCATATTCAGTGGGTATTAAATCACCATTTGAACAATAGACGTACAAGTTGGAGAATAGTGTGGGGATGTAGGAGCTGAAACAAGGCCGTTCAGTTGGAACACAGCGAATACCCAAGGCAGAAGGCTCACAATACTTGGGCGATGAAGGGGAGACGGGCGATGTAGGGGAGTACTTGGGTGACATCGGAGATCCTTGCGCAGGAGCTGCGAATAGATATACTAAGGGTCAAATACGGTAAAGCACAGAAGACATAATTCATACATGTCGGGGAGTCTATAAGAAATGACCGGGAAAAATGATTGTCAGTCGCGTCACGCTAGCTCCGAAGTCTAGGAAATGTCTTACATCGTGGAGACGCGGGGCTGAAAGATGGACTAGTAGGGGAATATCGGGGGGAAGTGGGACTGAAGGACGGGCTAGTAGGCGAGTATCGTGGTGATGTGGGGCTAAAGGACGGGGACTGAGGGCTGTACCGTGGGCTTGTTGGGGAGAAGGACGGAGAAGTAGGGGAGTAGCGAGGACTCGCTGGTGAGAAAGCCGGCGACGTTAGATTGAGCATAGGTGATGTTGGCGAGTACGTAGGCGACGTTCCGGCGCCACGAGAACGATCGAAGAAAGGCGAGGTTGCGAAAGGCGAAGTGCCAAAAGGCGAAGTTGCAGCGGCACCAAATGGTGAAGTAGGCGCGTAAGGCGAGGTAGGCGAGTAATGCCCGGGGGAACTGGGGCTGTATGGCAATGCACCAGGTGACGCAGAACCTGACCCAGCTCCAAATGGACTCTGACCGAAGCCCGGCAGATACGAAGCGAAGCCGGTAGGATCATCACCACCACTCTGAGCTAGTGGCGAGAACGCCACCGCATCACCTTTGAATGCCTCGTCGTACATAGGGGAGCTGGAATCATATGGCGTCATGCCCCCCGGAGTAGCGACCCCATCACCAGCGTGAGCAGCTAGCATATTTTGAACCGGAAGGCGATGATCGACGATGACATCTTTGAGCATGTCCATATCCAGAGCGATGTCGAAGGCGCCAGTCCCCATCGGTGCCATTTGCCCGAACAATACATTTTCTGCAACTCCATGACAGTCGTCCTTCTCACCCAGCATTGCGGCTTCTGCCAAGATTTCCACCGTTTCCTCGAAAGACGAACGCATGAGGGCACCTGTGTCGGCTCGATTGATGCCATGACGAGTTATAGCCATGAGACGTCCGCGATTCGTCATGAGATCACAGAGTAGGGACAGATGCCGGTAGTTAACATAGGAGCCGTCAAATTCTATGACACCGCGGAGTTCGCGCAATAAAGCCGCCCGAGCTGCTTCAATGCCGAGTGTTGCGAAAATCTCGACGCAATTGTTCGAATACGTTCGGGTAAAATCGACGCCATCGACACACATCACTTTTTTCATGTTGACACCATCTGTCTCTAACACCCACTCCTTGTCAGAATTTGACCGAGTAGCAAACTCGCCAGCCGCATTGATTGTGATCTTCTCGTGTTGTACCATGAAAACTCGCCGGATACCTTCGACTCCACGAAGACTAACGCTATTGAGCATGGTATTCTCGATCTGGCGCAAGAAGATGTCCTCTTCAGTTTGGAGGTCAGTTTCTTCTTCCTTCTCGTTGGCGGGTGTCAAACATCGACATCGGATGACCAGCTTCTCTGCGTTGTCCTCGCTCCAAATGACGAACAGATCAGTGGAGAACGCATCAGCGATGCAACTAGCGACATAGCTCATCTCGAGCTTCTTGTCAAGCATTTTTGCCCGGTCAAGCTCGAGACGCAAGAGCCAAGGAGATTGTCGATGAAGGTTATTGGTGACCTCATCATCAGGTATAGCGAAGAAGGCCTCGACGAAGTCCCGATCTTCTTCAATAACGGTACTGGATGCATCAGGGTCATAGATGATCTCCGTTGAAGCAGTAACGGTGCGAAGGGTGGTGTGTGCGAGCTCGGTCTGAATTGCCTTAGCCTTGGCCTGATCTTGTGCCACGTCGGGATCGAGATACACAGTGAGAGACGGGGTCTTAATATTGGTCGCAACATTGATGATCTCTTTGAGGCGAGGGACACCAAGTGTGACATTCTTACTGGAGACACCCGCATAATGGAAAGTGTTCAATGTCATCTGGGTCGCTGGTTCTCCAATGGACTGCGCCGCAAGTGTCCCACACATTTCGCCGGGATTCACTAATGCTTGATTGAACTTCGCTTCGATCTCGCCAATCACCCAATCGAAGGCCTCCCGATTGAGATGATGTTCTTGGAGTACGGGACGACAAGCCAGACTGCCACGCATGTGCATCAAGAAAAGTAGCGTCGCATTATATTGCAGTTCCTTCGCAATATCATCGTTTCCGCGCACAATGACTAATCTTTCTCCCAAATCACGTACTTCGGCAATGATGTGGATTGGATCGAGGTCGCTGGCTTTCCGGCGATCGATGTGAAAAATTTGTTGCGAATTTTGGATGATACGGCGGAGGTTAACAGGAAGGTAATGGGGACGACTGGGGTCTGAGTTGCGGAAGACGAACTCCCGCAACATTTTCCGATCGGCTTGTAGTTGCTCCCATTCCATGTCCAGCTCGCGTTGGAGCTCTGGCGTGCTATTGTCGAGTCCAATCTGAAGGATCCCTGGGGAGAAACCACTAGCGAGATCCTCGCCAATGACGTCTACGCGGTATTTCCGGTAGAAAGCACGATTCGAGAGATGATACGTGTCTACACGCTGTCGCTCAATAAATGCACCATCCATGCCGTCCTCTCCATAGATGAATTGGAGGATGTCGCCGAGTGAGTTGCGGACGGTACCGTCGTAACAAACAGCAACGTCCTCCAGGGCCTTGACTAGACGACGCTGGATGTATCCAGTTTCGGCGGTTTTGACAGCGGTATCGATGAGACCTTCTCGACCGGCCATTGCATGGAAAAAGAACTCTTGGGGAGTGAGGCCACGAAGGTACGAGTTCTCGACGAAGCCCCGCGCTTCTGGACTGTAATCGTCCTTTGCAAAATGAGGGAGTGTCCGATGTTTGAAGCCGAAGGGAATACGCTTCCCTTCTACGCTCTGTTGGCCGACACAAGCAGACATTTGGGAAATATTGATGAAGGATCCCTTTGAACCTGCCACAACCATCTGTTTGACATTGTTGTCGTTCTTCAGGCTCTTTTCCGCATGTCGACCAGTGTCGTCACGACAGATATTAAGCTCGGCGTTGACTTCACTCTCGAACGATTCGCGGATGGTCATACCGGGCTTAGCCTTGATCTCGTCGCGTTGGCCTTGTTCGATATACTTGTACACCTTCGCCTTGGCCAATGCAATGCGGTTCGTTATGTGGTCCATGGTCTTCTCGTCTGCGATCGTATCTCCGATGCCGATACTGAAACCATTGTGGAAAAGCCAATAGTTGACGACCATCTGCAACCCACTGAATAGTCCCCGACAAGCTTCGGGGCCCTTTTCGCGAAATACAACATGAACAAGGCCCCCCTGAGCAGCGCCGACGGTTTTTTTGTCGACAATACCATAAATGATCTCGCCGTTCTCGATTAGCATGCCGTCGTCTTCGACGGGGTTTGGAGAGGAAACTTCGGGGGCACGGACAATGTTTATCCCAACGGGTATTGTCATGCTCAGAATTTGTTTACCAGACCACAGTGGCTTCGGAGCGAGAATGGCGGGAATGGGAACATTGCCGTCCCAATCAGGAACCCACATAAGGATGTTCTGCACAGCAGACCAATCCAAGAAGGTGTCCCGCAATGTGAACTTTCGAATGCCACAAAGAGTATCCTGTACAATACCCATCACAGGCTTGTTGGCCTGTGGAGAAATGATCTGCCGGAGAATGAGGATGGCTTAAGATCTCACAGAAAAGGGAGCGACCCACCTGGCGTGGAACCCATGCGATTTGGCTAAGTTCAGCTCGAGTTTCCTCGCTCTGCGGGACACTGCGGTGCTTATGAGAATCTAGGTCTATTAAGTCAGCACAGGGAAAATGAACACGCACTGCATGTTCATCTCATCACCATCAAAATCGGCATTATACGGCGGCGTTCTTTAAGAAGATTCAGCCCGCAAGTTTCACCAATAAGGTGCACTGTTGCAACTCACACAGAAAGATTCAATCGGAAAGCTGGGAAGGAGGGGTCAGGAACTGAGATAGAAGTGCGAGAACAATATGCGCATACTAGAATACGGCATTAGCTTGACTCGGTGACTCATCATGCTCATCTTGTGCAAGCTTGGCTGTCGATTGAAAAGCACATAACTGCACGAAAATGGTGAACAGAGAGTTAAAGGACAACATTCTGAATAAGACTGACTCCCCGTCTCTGAGATGTCGCTCGACGATCCAGCCGTACTGCAAAAAGGCATCTGCGCGCTTATTATACCGGAGATCGATGCGTTCGCCAGTGTCTCGTACTACGTATCGAGCACCCGGATATTCGCGTGGACCGTTCCGAACGAGCTCTTGCAGCTGCGCAATGTTGTAAGGAGTCACTACACGCAGAACATGAGGAGTCGCACAAGAAGCTGAAGGTTTTGTTAGAATACCTCGTTCTGGGTACGTCAGAGTCATTGCGATACTCTTTGGCACACCGACTTCATCAAGCATTATGTTCGGATCGCCTGTAATTACGGTGCGAGAAGAGAAATCGACACGCTTGCCCATGAGATTTCCCCGCAAACGACCTTCTTTTCCCTTTAATCGAGACCTTATGGCCTTTACAGGGCGGCCGGACTTCTGCATGGCTTGGGGTATACCTGATATATCATTATCCATGTACGTAGCAACATGAAACTGGCCAATGAGAGGTGAGTGATGTCCTGGACCTTAAGGCCCACGTTTGGGAAGAACGCACCTGCAACAGTTGCTCGTATTCTGTGATGACATGCGGTGGCGCCCCTTCTTGTTCGCATTTCCTAACACTGGCACTGGCTTTCAAGACATCTCCGAGCTTGAAGGTCAAATCGTCTTCACTACGCATGGTGCCACCATCCACAGATATACTGGGTCGCACGGGTGGAGGGGGAACAGGCAAGACCGTGAGAATCATCCACTCAGGACGAGCATACTCGACGGACAGGCCCATAAGTTCAAGATGCTCTTCTGAGATCTTCTTCAATGTGTTGTAGACATCCGACGCGGTGAATTGGCGTTTGTCTGGCAATTGAGTTCGGATATCCTGGTGGAGATTGTTCAGGGTAGGTATCCCAGTTTCGGGAGCTCAAAGCCTACCTGTTCATCGTCATCTTTGACTTTCTTGTACACCAGGAACAACTTCAAAGCCTCCCTTCGAATGAGAGGCTGAACATGCCCACAGCCAGTCTTTTTGAGCGCATCAGGGATCGTGTTTTGATCAGCCTCGGTATCCATGTCTGGCTCAGTGGCATCACAGATCATCTTCCCTTTGCAATGATCGTGGACTTTTGTCATGCGAACTTTGACATCACGGATGTGCTTGAGCTTCTCGACGAAGGAAACGTCCGACTAACGGCATGAGATACACATGTGGAATAAAACGGTCAGCGATGGTCTCGCCAAACGGTCCGACAAACCAGTGGAATAACAAAGGGAAAAATGGGGTATGTATACAGGAAGATACGGGACAAGCATCCGCAGTGGAAAATCTACTAGGAGCGACGTTTCGGTAACAGCACCAGTCAAGGTTTTGCCACCGCTCGTCTTCTGCTCCCCTTTTCACCGCCACCAGTGGCCCAACTACCAACGGAGCTGCAAATGTCCGGCGCACACCGCACTACGATCAAGCGATCTGGCAGCCACGGCACGGTTGGACACACTCCGAAGTGAAGGTACCAATCTGAGTGGGGTTGGAGGTTCCCATAGAAAACAGGGAGAGCCACCAGAAAACAAGGAGAGTGGGGAGCGAAGAGAGCATTAGGTCCAACTCACGAAGTCAATCTTTAACCGGCCACACTGAACGCAAACACACTCCAGGATCTTCTTGACTTTGCCAAGAAAACCTAAGGGAGTCAGGCGTGTAAGTAACTGAAGTAGGGAAGATACATCAGCTCAACGGACCAACGTGGAAGACGGGTCGGGCAAGTTCAATGTGTCCGAAGTGGCCCGGGCACTCAGACATCCCTTCACCACATGTTTGACACTTGAAATTGCGGTCGATGGTTCCCATGCGGGGATCCATAAGACCACTCGTCTTGACCTTCTGCCCGGATTCATCCATGACTTCAGGGTATTCTATTTTTGCAACGGAATGCGCTTTCTGCAACGTGAAAAAACCGAAGGATCAGATGAGTCATCGGCACCGGGGGCTTGGCAGCACCTTGCCAGTGCAGGGCCGCACGAAAGATGACCTACAATTTCTTCTGGAGACAGAATCCCAAACTGAACTTCACGGACCCTGCGCACGGGTGCAGATGAATATGCGAACTGATGGCCTAACATCGTGATGGGTAGACGGGGTTGATGGCAGAAAAAAAAACTGGCACAAGCAGTCAGCCCGGCAGAACAGACGGAGCGCTTTCCAGATAGGGACTATAAGAAGTGAAAGCCCAAGTTTCACAAGTTTCACGAGGCAGCGACGAGCACTGGCCGATTTGAACAACTTTTCCCTGTGAGGCTGCGCGAGTAAGGAAGAGAGAGACGGTGTCAAGAGCACCGCGATATTAGAACCGCACGAGGACCACGAAAGTGCTGGGGTTTATTCCGAAGTTCGCAGTTGTTGAGGGACCGGTGAAGGGATAACAATGAAAACCTGGTGAGGAAGGGGTTTGTGTGCAAGGCAAGTGCCGATAATCTCCGTAAACTCCGCTTGTTTTGTAGCGTAACTGCGTAGTAAAGACTAATCGCTCAAGCACGCCCTCGAGCTTGCCAGTCGTCTGTGATGGCGATGCTGCCCCTTCCTTTGCCTCTTCCGGTGGAGGACACGCTTGTCGCAAGTCTGAGCGTGGTGAAAATGCAATCCTCCGTAATGAGGAAGTATCTGGTATGTAGTCAGTTTTGTTTGAACCTAGCCCTGGACGAAAAGTGCTAAATGGCTTGTGAGATCACCAGGAAGCCGATCAACTCATGGATGCCCTTAAGAGTGCGAGTACAATGCTCGCCGAACTCAGGACGTCTTCATTGACTCCAAAACAATACTACGAACTATGTATGGTCTGTCGTATTCTTCTTGTGGCACTCTTGACCCATCTCGATGTCCATTAGACATGTCGGTTTTTGATGCCCTGCGACATGTTTCAAACTATCTCTACGACGCACATACAACAGGAAAACATCATCTCGCTGATCTTTACGAACTCGTGCAATATGCTGGCAATATCGTCCCCCGTCTGTACCTGATGATCACTGTAGGCTCTGTGTACATGAGCATACCCGATGCACCCATCAAAGAAATCATGAAGGATATGATGGAAATGTCTCGGGGAGTTCAACACCCCACAAGGGGTCTCTTTCTTCGACATTACCTTAGTGGCCAGACGCGCGATCATTTGCCAGTCGGTGATGATCACGGGTGCGATGCTCTTCGCTCCTTGCTGTCAATCCACTTCTTTTAACTTAGTTCCCCTGTCTAGGCCATCCGGTAATCTGCAAGACTCGATTGCGTTCGTCGTTACAAATTTCATCGAGATGAACAAGCTTTGGGTGCGTCTTCAGCACCAAGGACATTCCCGTGATCGAGAGAAGCGTGAGGTGGAACGTCGGGAATTACGCATTCTTGTTGGCACAAACTTGGTCCGTTTGAGCCAACTGGAGGGCGTCGATCTGGCAATGTACCAAACCACAATTCTCCCAAGCATCCTCGAACAAGTGGTCAACTGTAAGGACGTCATAGCACAGGAATATCTTATGGAGGTTATCATTCAAGTCTTTACCGATGATTTCCACCTTCACACCTTGGGTCATTTCCTGTCTGCAACCGCTCAACTACATCCCAAGGTCAACATCAAGCAAATCGTCATCGCATTAATTGACCGTCTTGCAGCGTATGCGGCTCGCGAAGCAGAGAATGAAGATCCGGAAGAGACTAAGCGCCAGGAGGAAGCCGCCGCAAAACGTTTGGCCGATCGCGTGAAACTCCAAAAGGAAAAGGTTCGCGAACGGGAACGCGACAAGGATAACCCAATATCGAGTGCCATTGATACCTGGGGAAAGGAAGAGCCTATAGTTTCCGCCTCTGTGGAGTTCTCAGGAGCGGTTGGTGCAGTCGATGCCGATCCAGAGTCTGTTGTCCAAGGGAGTGATGCAGTAAAAAAGTTCCGAGGAATTCCAGAAGATGTCAAACTGTTCGAGGTTTTCTGGCATCAAGTTGTGGAGCTCATAAAGGTGTGTATCCACCGTAGTATGATGCCCGGAGATGTGATCCACCGATATTCCAATGCTCTAGGCTCGACCAGATTTGTCTATACAAGATATTACTGCGTTACTGGTTTCTTTGGCTAATCTTTCGTTGAGTTGTTACCCTGATCGTCTGGAATATCTTGACCAAGTACTTGGATTCGCCCGGGACAAAGTTCGCGAGTTCTCCGATAGGTGAGTCCACAGTCGACCTCAGCTTCTCTTTACCAATCACACTTGCAGCCCCGACTTACATACCTCTACAACAACTTCCCATATCCTTTCGTTGCTGCTGGCACCAATCAATTCGTATCAATCCGCCCTGACGCTCCTTGCTATACCAAACTATGTCCCGCTCCTCATTCAGCAGGCGTTCGCGACCCGGCGTTCCATCGCGACTTCTATTATATCATCTGTACTGAAGAATGAGACGTATCTAGAGACGCCAGAAGATGTGGCTGGGATTTTGGAGTTATGCCATGTCCTGGTTCGAGACCAAACTGACGCCGGGCTTGGCCCGAGCAGTATGGGCCCATTGGGTGGGCGCAGTATGAAGATGAATTTGGAAGATCTTGCAGAGGAGCAAGGATGGGTGGCACGAATGATTCATCTCCTCCGAGCAGAGGACCTAGATGTTCAAAACGAGGTGAGACGCCCTCCCTGATTCTCGAAATTCCGCTCCTGAATTAGGTTCAGCTTCTCCAAACGGCTCGGAGGTACTTTGTTGAGGGAGCAGAACGAATGCGATATACTTACCCCCCGCTAATCACGGCATCTATAAACCTCGCGCGGCGATATAAACTTCGAGAATTTGTTGTGAGCTCCGAAGTCCACCCATTCCATCCCATGAGATCGTAACCCACACGACTCCATAGGAAGTGGACTGGCCTCGAAAGGTTACAGCGTTGCTCAAGTCTATCCACCAGACAATATCTGTTCTCAATACCAAAGTCGAGCTCCTGCGATAAGCCTTCGACTTTTCCTCCTCGCAGCCCAAGTCTCAGACGAATGTGGCTTTGAAGAGCTCACCTACGAATTCTATGTGCAGGCTTTCTCAGTGTATGAAGAGTCCATATCAGACAGCCGTGCCCAACTGCAGGCAATAACGACCATCATTGGGACACTGCAGGGTGCGACTGTGTTTGGAAATGATAATTACGATACCCTTGGCACGAAAGCGGCACTGCACGCCGCAAAGTTACTGAAAAAACCCCATCAGTCCGCTGCTGTCCAAATCGCTAGTCATCTGTGGTGGCAAACGAAACCGGTCCTTCCTGTTGCTGAGCTGCCTGAGACTGCAGCAGAAGATGGTGTAATGGCCTTGGGAGAAAAGAAGGTATATATCTCAGCACTACCTCGCTACTGAGGTTCTCATCGGCGTTTCCTTAGCCAATGGAGGACGGGAAACGTGTGTTGGAATGTCTACAACGGTCTTTGCGGGTTGCTGGATCCAGTTTCGAGGAAATTATAAGCCTGCAATTGTACTGCGATGCTTTGGATCGATACATATATTACTTCGATCGGAAAGTGGAAGAGGTAAGCGTTTCCTACTTGTTCTTTGTCTTTGGTTTTAGTGAACAGGATTGGTATACTAGGTCACGTCAAAATATGTCAATACCATCATTGAATTGATTGTAAATCAAATCGATATCGCGTCGTCGCCAGACCTGCATCCAACGGCTCGAGCTCCACCAGGATTGATCGAAGGGGTGCAAGCACCCGAAATGATCATTCGTCACTTCCGGAATACGTTGGATTACATTCAGGGTAAGAAGGATGACGCGCAGAATCGTCGAAAGTGGGCAACGATCGACGTCGCCGGTGCGCTCTTAAAGATGGGGATGGTGTCATGACAGTTCTATGTATCACTCGACTCACATAACGTAATACTATTCATTAGCGAACGCGGATCCTGGGAATATACAAAGTGGATACAACAATTCCAGTCCTGGCACGTACCCAAGGTACATGGGATGACATTCGTTAGTCAAAGGAGATAAGCATGGCCTCTTTCTGTTCTACGGGAGCCCGATACGCTGGGGACGGCAGAGGCGCTGTAGGGACGGATGGGAAGATCGGAAATGAATGTGGTGCAGGCTTGACAGGCGCCTGCTGCTGGGAGACGATTGGGGGAGACGATAGAGGCAAAGGTATGTGAGGACTACTCATCGAAGAGGTGAAATCACCAGCGGTGGCCTGGCTGATGGGATGATACGTTTGTACTGGAGGTGTTTCTCGCAACGTGAGGGATTGAAGTTGCTCCGCAGAACTGATATAATCATTGGTATTGGAATAAGTCTGGGGAGAAAGACCCGGAACATGAGGTTCTTGGCGCGGTGTGCTGGTCTCCCAAGATGCAGGGTATTGTAGTAATGTTTGTGGGTAAGAGTACTGTGTTGAGGATGATACTGTATTGTGGAATGACTGTGTTTGATAAGGCCGACCAAGTGCTGGAGTCGAGTTATATAGAGTTGGAGATGACACTTGAGTGGTCAGAAGATGGTCGTAAAGCCTCGCCGCCTGTGACAATTTCTCATTCATCTCGGCCAACAATTCTGTAGGAAAGACTTCAACTCAGTATTCTGTGTGCGGGAACCCGCCAAATATACTGACGTTCTTTGCGTCCTGTGTCGTCCAAACTTCGAACAAGTTTGGGTCTCGCGCCATTGGCTCGATCATACAGCTCATTCACCCCCTGTTGCCGCACAAGGTCCGTAACCCCACGGGCATGAGCAGCCTCTATCGTCTGGCTGAATGTTAAGATCGCATCCGATTCGAAGGGATTGAGGTCGAAGTTTTGCGAAGACTGGGAAGTCACATAAGTAGTCATCCCTTGGTTGACCATAAACCACAACTGACCTCCAACTCAGCAGGAGTAGAAACATGGGAATCGGAACGAGTAGCTGATTCATCAGCCACGGGTGCGCTTGGCTTGGGAGCGTTCGCTTCCCTGAGACTGGCTTCGATGGCAGCATGCAGCTCGGGGTCATCATCAGCCGGATTTGTCGCCGGGATTTCTAACATGGGAGGCTCAGACACAAGGGAAATAGGAGAGGTGGCGTATTCGGTCCTCCGTGGACCATGCTGTTCCCTAAGCCCCGCCTCCTCCAGTGAAAGTTGAATGGCCCTTTGTAACTCCTCATCCATAAGCTCGTCTGCCGATTTACGTCCTAGGTGCTCTGTCACTCGGCGCGACAACTTCCGTGAAAGGCGAGAAGGCGCCCCAGGTTCCTCACTTGAGTTCGACAGCGTTAGTAGTTTTGGCAAATGAAAGAAGGAGTGGCTTACGGAAAGGGGGCCGTCTTGGTTCTTCCTGCCTTGATGAAACAGCTATCACACACACGGACGGGCTGCATGATGCCAAGGTGCGGCAATGCCATCACTTTGCTCGAACATTGTTGATCGAACACAAGACCGCAACTCCGACAATGATGTTTTCGATTAGTAAAAGAGAATGGTGTTCGGCATCTCAAACAAACGTCAGAATCTATCCATTCCGGAGGCTAGAAGGGCAAGTAAGCAAAGACTTAGGGGCGAGAATCACGCAACGAATACTTACTGTCTTTGTATCTACCATTGCCGCACTGGCGGCAACTACATCCTTAGGAGGAAACGAAAAGCCTAGACATACGCTAAGGACTTGGGACTAATTCCTGGCTAACTGACTTGTGCTCACCGTCTTTCTGGAGTGCCTTGTACACCTCTGTCGCGTATCCAAGGCCGGTCTTGCTTTCGAAAGCCAGTGCCCAGTTCTGGATAAGACGGAGAATCTTCTGTTTCACATCAGAATTCACACCCTGTTCGAGATCGCAGTTGGTTGGTGAAACGGAACATGGAGGAGGAAAGCGTACAGGAATCTTCAAGATTGAGACGAGGTTGTCCATGAATTCCCGCGACGCGACCTCGACCAAAAAATGGTCTCCCCCATTCTTCACACACGTATCTGCCAACTGAAAAAATGGTGAGGTAACCTAAATAATAGTATGGTAGTATGAACCCGATGGGCAATAACAACATACAGTCAAGGCGAAGAGTTGCACATTGGGATTTTTGTGGTTCACGCGGCGTTTGATGCTGCGCATAGCTTCCTTCGCTGGGACAGTCTTCGATCTGATACAGTCACTAATCTCAAAATTGAGCTCGAGGTTCTCCCCCCCGTAAGGTAGAGTCTCTGCGGTCGCTTTGTCTACAAATGGGCCTAACCGTCAAGAAGACCGTGGCAACCAAGCACTCTGATAGGCGCATACCGATGTCTTCGTCGAACTTGGACGTCGACGCCCAGAAGAGGCTGGCCATATTTCACCGTTGTATCGAGATCCACTAAGTGGCTGAGTCAATGGGAGGGGCGTCCGTGGTCAGTCTTCGGATCCAAATTTCCCAAACCGCACCACGATGTCGAAACAGGAAAAGTCGACAACAGAGAAGAATACGAAAACATTGAGGGAGCTTCTCAAACACCCAGAGAACAAAACTTGTGCGGATTGCAAGCGCAATGGTTAGTGCACATTCACGTGCCATGCGCCGCAAATCTCATCCCTGTACTCTGCAGATCCAAGATGGGCGTCTTGGAATCTGTGAACTCTTCTATAATGCGTATGCCTATACTTTGACTCATTCTGATTATAGGGGCGTGTTCCTCTGCATTCGATGTTCGGGCGTCCACCGTAGTATGGGTACACACATCTCCAAGGTGAAGTCAGTTGACTTGGACGTCTGGACCCCTGAACAGATGCAGGTGGGTCGAGGGGAGATCCACATCTCTATTTGTTATCCCTGAGTCCTCGTCTTTCTAGTCGGTGATGAAATGGGGTAACGCAAGGGCGAATATTTACTGGGAGGCCCATCTCAGAGCTGGGCACATCCCCCCAGATCACAAAATGGACTCATTTATCCGCTCCAAGTATGAATCGCGTAGATGGGCCATGGAGGGTCCACCGCCTGACGATCCATCCGTTTTGGACAACCCTCCTACACAAGTCGAGGCCCCCTCGGTTGGTGCTGGTCTGTCTTGGATATTTCAAGGCCCTTTCTGATTCGTTGCGCCTAACAGGGACATGCTGCTCCCTCGCCTGAAACAATTCCCGCCCCATCTATCCCCTCGAGTATTGGTGCCACAGTCTCAGCTCCTACACAGACGTCCATATCTCTGCACAGCTCGCACACGTCACCCCGACGCTGCAGTTCATGGGCCATTGATCAGCCCAAAATCTGCGACCACTTCCCCAGTATCCTCTGTGCAGCAGTCCGATATATTCAGCTTAGATTTTTCCCCTCCAATGAATCCCCAACCATCCGCAGCCACGAAAGACGTCAAGAACGATATTCTATCCCTCTTCGAAGCAACAGCATCCCCGTTGCCTGCAGGCGAAACTCCGGCAAGCTTCGTAGGTCAGAATGGTGGGGGGATGTGGGGTCTGCAACCGGGTTGGAGTGCAGCAACTGCCAAATCTCCTATAGATTCGTGGGGATTGTTCTCGAATGCACCTGCGGCTGCTGTACCCACGGACCAAAGTGATGAGCTCTTTTCCGCACACGGATTCGCGAGTTCCACTCCTCAGAATGTTTGGGCAGCTTCGGCAGCACCTGCCCCCCTGGTTTCACGCAATGCTCTCGTTGACACCAATGGTGGGTGGCACTCCACCAATTCGATGGGGGACAATGGAATTGATGGTGGTACTTCTGGTGGATTTGGAGATTTGTCCACTATGCCTGGGGTGACTGCTAATATTCAGGCAAAGAAAGATGATGTTTTTGGCAATCTCTGGGCTGGTCTCAATTAGGAGGAATATGTATAAACTTCTTTGTGGCGGCTATTTTAGATCCGTTATTTTCTTCTTGTCCATTTTTCTTCAGTCATGATGAACCTAAGAATTGTCTGCCTGAATTGACTTGCCAACCACATTGGTCATGCAATTTGAACTGGGGGCTCCATGGTCCAAATCTCTAGTTAAGTATAATAAATGTAAGGCTCAAAGCATCTGACTTGATCAGGAAAAGTAGTTGACTGGGCTAATTTCTTGCTTATGCATAATTAGTGTTGCCAAAGTTCAGGTTCACAGCTGGTGGCAAGTAGCCTCGCTCAATTCTGTTCGGATGGGTCTGTTCAGGTCACAAAATATATATTTTTTGAGTTAGCCGTGACTAAAAATAAGTGTCAGGCACGAAATTTTTGTGCAAGGTGAACAGAAAGCGCGAACAGCCCAAACCTCTGTTCATGTCGTTGCGAAAATATTTGTTCGACTTTTAGCGTCCGCGACCCTGACAGTTCGTTGTAAAAGCTGTCATCCGTCAGTCGAAATTGAAATGCCAAGCGAAAATGGCGGTTCACTGAAAAACCCCACTCATTTCTGAAGCCTGTTCACCCTCAACTTTTGGTAGGGAAGTTGCCGTTTTCCTAATTATAGATGATCAAAAAAAAAAAGTTGCAACAACCTGAACAGAATTGAGCGAGGCTAGTGCTTGCATTGGCTCAAGTCACAGTTTGAACTTGTGTGGTGCATAATATCCATTTCAAGTGACACTCTGTGCCTAGTCACACATCAGGATATTGACTATCAATGTCTCAGCAAGTTTGGGTTTGAGGCTCAGGACTTGGCCTTAACACATCAAGGGGAACAGGTACAGGTGTGTGTGGACAAGCAAAGTCTAATAACTTGCCCAGAGACTGATCTGTTGACTTCCTGGCCTTGAAAATAGTAAATTTGGGGTCTCCTTGCATTTCAAAAATGCTCAATATGAGGTCATGTGACCATTTTTTGGATTGGCCAATTTTTGAGACCCAATTTCTGCAACTTTATATGCTTCCCTGGGTGAGTCAGAGGCTTTGTGAGGGTCCTATGTGATTGTATGTTAGAGTACAAACATGTTCTAACCATGGGTGCTAATGTATACATAGCTATAAATACAATAGACTCTCCCTACTTCCTCTTATTTAATTCCAAATCATTCACAATATATTTAATAACAAGCTTAGCTTGCTGGGAGATGGCACAATGTCTTTTTTGTTTTTAACTGCCAATTAAGACTTCATATGATAGCTTGCATAACCCTAATCAGTCCTACCAAGTCATATCACTGGCTAACTCTGCAGTCTTGTGAATGTAGTTAATTCTAGAACAGAAGTTAATGATACTATAATTCCAGTGGAAATTAAAGATAAAATCCAAAAAAAATTTAAATCTGATCAATGTTGCCAAAAAGACCAGAGATAACCACCCACATGACAGAAGGGCAACAATAATAACTAGAATGCTGATAACCACAGCAAGGATGATGGGAACCCCATGACTGAGCTGGGGGAGAGAAGAGGTGACAGCATATGAGGATATACATAGGTGTCATCTGTGATAAAATTGATGGGGGACAAAACATGAAAGTCTGATGGGTAGCTCCAAGGGTAGAAGCAAATGTCAATTCACTCCTGACAGGTGTATGGTTGCCACAGTCAGGTTTGGGCCAGATTTTGTCCAATTTGGGAAAAACCTGAACCTGACTGAGGTTCAGTCCCAGATCAGTTTGGTTCAGATTTAAACCCAGTGTAAACCTGAAACTTGAGATATGGCAGAAGTGAAAATTTTCATCAGTTCTACACAATATCTAGACCCTCTGCTTGAGTCCTTGCCTCTGCCACTGCCTTTTCATCCCAGTTAGCATCCACATCTCACTCACATCCATCCTTCACATCTATTTGTTGCTTACACATCTTCAGTGGATAGGATTTAGCTAGCTGCATTGTGTCATGTGACTATGATTGCCAAAGTCTGGTTCAGGTCTGGTTTTGCCCCATTCAGGCAAAACCTGAACCTAACCTCAGGTTAGGTTCTGGTTTAACCCAGATTTGAACCTGAAACCATAGATGAGAGATATCTGACCTGAACACTGATGTTAACAACAATCTGGGATGAGTCATCAATTCTGGCAAGTTCCTAGATTATGTAAGCAGGTTCCTTGGTGGAGAAATATATTGCTTTGAATGAAGCTAAACATAAAACCTCATGCAAAGCTTACACTGACTATACATAGTCCTTAAAAACAACAGCACTCAGCCTATGACTCATTGAAGAGCCTGTTCCATCTAGTGTTAAGGCTCCTAGAGGTTCAGATTCAAACCCAGGTTTGAACCTGGCAGGGCAACACTGCCATTGAAGCCACAAGCAGAAAGAGGAAAGAGATTAATTAACCACATGCCTATCACAGTGGGAATCCTGAGAGATCAAAACTAGTGATCCCCCAACTGCAAAGGGCTATAAGTACTACTTCCTGCACACAGCCACCACAGCCACCATGGCCCATCAAGATGATGTTGGAGGGATAAAACCCTATTATGTGCAGACCTCATCTGTGCCCAACTACCTCCTCAAACAAAACCATTCTTTTACAATTTCCTCATATCCATACCAGTGATTCCTTTGGTCATCATGTAGCATGGATTCCACAGCATGGGAACCATGGCCTCTTTACTTTTCCTCTACCCTACATACAAGACATTTATTTGTCTGTCCATGGCATTTCAACAGGCCATACAAAATTGTACTTATTTCAAGCCAGCTCAACATGGCCACAGCAATTCAACTTGCTTATGTTCATCCACCCATTATATCACTATTGGCATATTCAATTGCCTCAAGGGAAATACTTGACTCTGGATTATGTAACACAATCCTTGCCTTGACTCATGGACTAGTCACATGTTAAATAGGGCTATTGCAATACTCTCAAGGAGTAAATGTGGAATATCTCCCCCAGTTTAGATCAGATTGACTTGGAAAACAGTTCCCAGAAAGCTGTGATTAATACCTATCTAACAGTACCAAACATGCATTTATCAGATGCAAACTGCACCCTCCAGGTCAATTTTACCTTGTACTTCACACTGTCCTTCAGTATTTTTCAAATTTCTCCACCATTTTTGATTCAATTCATTCACAACAACTGCCCCTGGAAAGATGTTGAAAATTTGTGTTGAATAGTACCAAGTGAAAAATGAACAGATTAGAACTCAGGCTTCTGTGATTTAGTCTCCTCATCCACTTTTCTGATTAGGAAAGGCAATTATGATTCTGGCACCCTATATCTGATGGAGGGTACATCTAGGGTGACCAGTTCTACCTTGCCCTAAGGGATTCTGTTCAGTAGGAGAGAAGGAATAGTTTGGTTAAGTGATATTCCTCTATTCTCACTTGATATTTAAATAGGAGTCTGGATAGGCAACTGCATGGACTCCCATGGGGAGTGAGGTGACAAGGGGTGCTGATGAAGCCTCAGATGCTGCCACTGATCAATTACCCAGTCCACAGCCTGCTGGCCTAGGCCCAATGACACAAGGGCAATAACAATAAGGAGAATGCCAATAATTATGGCAAGGATGATGAGAACCCCCATCACTGAGCTGGGGGAGAGAGGAGGCAAAAGCATTTGAAGACATAGGTGCCATATGATAAGATTGATGAAGAATGGTACTCTGATCAGTAACTCCAAGGGCAGAGGCAAATGTCAATTTGTTCCTGACAATTCAAGCAACATATTGTTACATTTTTAATTTGTTCATTGGAAAACTCAGGATTGAAAGAGGATTCTATGTGGCAGGGATTTTTCCCTCCAACAATGGGTACCCCAAAGGTGTCAAAGGATCATAGTGATGATGAAGGAGCAGGGATCTATAACAGAATGGGGTTAGGTCAAGGATTACCTCATCTTCAGAGTTTCAATTTCACTTAGCTCATCTGCAGAGTTTGAACTGGCAGCCAGCACATCCCATGTGATGAGAGCCAAGGTGCCAAAAACAAATACCCTCACTCAGGTTTGAACATGGGACCTCTCAATGCCAATACAGCAGCAGTCTACCTCAAGCAGTAAGACTAAGGAGATTGCATATTCACTTGGTAATTAGAATCCTATGTACTGGCACTTCTAAGTGGTACCGAAGGAGTCTAATCAATCCACTTGCCCTGGGGGGTTGTTAAATGGGGGGGGAGGGGATTATTACCTTCAGAGGGGGGGGTATTACCAGCAAGGGAGGGGGGTGTTATCAATAAGGGGGGGGGGTATTACCAGCAAGGGAAGGGGGGGTACCAATAAGGGGGGGGTATTACCAGCAAGGGAAGGAGGGGGTGTATTAGCAGGGGGGGCACTGGATGAGGATATGGGCATATTCTGTAGAGTGCATATGGGGAGCATTGTCTTGATTCTACATCTGAATTTGACATCCTCAGAAACAAGTGTATTGGCCCCAGAGTCCCAAATGCTATTCTAATATGAATTTCCATTTAAAATACCTTGATGAAATGCATTTCAATTTGGCATAATCAATGTGGTTATCTCATGAAAATACAGATTATATCATTTTTTAAATGCAGGCATACAGACTTATGGCTGTTAGTGAGAGAAAAACTTAATAGGAGATCAGGAAATCCTGAGCTATATACTGTACATCATGTGGATTACATAATCAAGATGAGACTGATCCAATCCCAACAACAGAGGACAGGTCTCAATCAGAACAGAAAAAAAAGTCCACCAGGAACAAATGAAAAAAAAAAAGAGTGGCAGGGTTGGTTACATAAGGGATATCTTCACTGGCAGTACAAAGGAATGGAGGGTGTGCATGTGATAGGTGAAGATGGGGTGTAACAGCATCATCAGTTATGGATTGCAGTCAAGGGTTCGGGTTATGGGTGCAGGCCAGCCACAATACAGTCAGGTAACTTTTGCAGAGTACAGGTATGGTTTCAGTTTCAGTTGCAGGTTAGCCACAGGGGCCATGGGGTTGAATATGAGTTTGGGTTTGGTCATGTGATGACTCCACACACATGGTGGGATTCATGGACACAAGGAGGGTGGTGCATGCAGCATGGGGACATTAGAGCCAGGGAGACAGGAACACCACTTCACTGTGGGTCAATCTCCAGGTATCACAGAGCTTAATTGGGGCCCATAGCCTGTTGGCAAAAGAAAAATGTGATAGGAGATCAGGAATTCCCAAGCTATATACATCATGTGGATTATCTATAACAGAAGGGAGTTAGGTCAAGGATTACCTCATCTTCGGAGTTTCAATTTTGCTTAGCTCATCTGCGGAGTTTGAACTGGGCAGTGAGCTGGCAGATCCCATGTGATGAGAGCCAAGGTGCCAAAAACAAACACCCTCACTCAGGTTTGAACATGGGACCTCTCAATGCCATTACAGGAGCAATCCACCTTAACCAATAAGACTAAGGAGACTACACATCTACTTAGTAATTAGAATCCTATGTACTGGCACTTCTAAGTGGTACCGAGGGAGCACAATCAATCCACTTGCCCGGGGGGTTGTTAAATGGGGGGGGGGGATTATTACCTTCAGAGGGGGGGGGGTCTAATTCCAAGGGGGGGTTTGTTAGGGGAGGTTGGTAACTCCAGAGGGGGGGTATTACCAGGAAGGGAGGGGGGTATTACCAGGAAGGGAGGGTATTACCAGGAAGGGAGGGGGTATTACCAGGAAGGGAGGGGGGTGTTACCAATTAAGGGGGGGGGTGTTACCAGCAAGGTGTTACCACCAAGGGAGGGGGGTGTTACCACCAAGGGAAGGGGGAGTGTTACCAGCAAGGGAAGGGGGAGTGTTACCAATAAGGGGGGGGGTGTTACCAGCAAGGGGGGAGGTGTTACCAACAGGGGGAGGGGGTGTTACCACCAAGGGAGGGGGGTGTTACCACCAAGGGGGGGTTGTTTCCAGCAGGGGGGGTGTATTCTGTAGAGTGCATATGGGGAGAATTGTCTTGATTCCACATCTGAATTTGACATCCTCAGACACAAGTGTATTGGCCCCAGAGTCCCAAATGCTATTCTAATATGAATTTCCATTTAAAATACCTTGATGAAATGCATTTCAGTTTGGCATAATCAATGTGGTTATCTCATGAAAATACAGATTATATCATTTTTTAAATGCAGGCATACAGACTGATGGCTGTTAGTGAGAGAAAAACTTAATAGGGGTCAGGGGATCCTGAGCTATATACTGTATATCATGTGGATTACATAATCAAGATGAGACTGATCCAATCCCAACAGCAGAGGACAGGTCTCAATCAGAATAGGAAAAAAAGTCCACCAGGAACAAATGAAAAAAAAGAGTGGCAGGGTTGGTTACATAAGGGATATCTGCACTGGCAGTACAAAGGAATGGAGGGTGTGCATGTGATAGGTGAAGATCAGGTATAACAGCATCATGGCTTATGGGTGCAGGTCAGCCACAATACAGTCAGGTAACTTTTTCAGGGTACAGGTATGGTTTCAGTTTCAGTTGCAGGTTAACCACAGGGGCCATGGTTGCAGGTTACAGCTTCAAGTCAATACAGGCTATACTTTCAGATACAGTGTCATGGGGTTGAATATGAGTTTGGGTTTGGTCATGTGATGAACCCACACACATGGTGGGATTCATGGACACAAGGAGGGTGGTGCATGCAGCATGGGGACATTAGAGCCAGGGAGACAGGAACACCACTTCACTGTGGGTTAATCTCCAGGTATCACAGAGCTTAATTGGGGCCCACAGCCTTGGCAAAAGAAAACTTGATAGGAGATCAGGAATTCCCAAGCTATATACATCATGTGGATTATGTAATAAAAACAAGATTGATCCAATCCTCTCATACTAACAATGGCAGGCTCAAAGCTGGCACCATAGGCTCACAGCAGCCACCTAAGGCATGAGTACAAGCCATGTATGGACAAAGCAGCCAGCTAAGGCAAAAGTACAAGTCATGTATGGACAAAGCAGCCACCTAAGGCAAGAGTACAAGCTGGCATGCATGGGTGATGGCCTTTACTCATTGTGACAGGTGGTGAGGGTTCAGGCATTGGGGGAGGAGTAGGGGGAAGAGGAGTCTGGATAGGTAACTGCATGTGGGGGGTGAGGTGACAAGGGGCGCTGACAAAGCCCCAGGCACTGCCACTGATTGATTACCCAGCCCACTGCCCACTGGCCTAGGCCCAATGACACAAGGGTGATAACAATAAGAAGAATGCCAATAATTATTGCAAGGATGGCAAGAACCCCATGACTAAGCTGGGGGAGAGAGGAGGCAAGTGCATTCAAGGATGTAGGCACCATGTGATAAGATGAATGAAGAATGATAATCTGATGGGTAACTCTGAGGGCAGAAGCAAATGTCAATGTGTTTCTGACACCTAGCTGCAATGAACTGCACAGTTGGAGCAGAGTTTGAGAGCAGGAAAACCTGGTGCCTGGCCCAATTTTGGTTTTTTAAAACTGACAGTTTTGCCTCTCTTGGGCCTCCAGAGGTCCAAGACAAAACTGGCAGTTTTGTGTCAGTTTTGCCAAGATTTTCCTGTTCTGCTCCAGTTTTATTTTTCACTTTTGTCTCAGTTTTGCTCCAGTTTTCTTACTGTGAAGCCCCCTATTTATATGGTCAATTTGAGTTCTTGGGAACATGGTTTGTCAATGGAGGTGCAGGTTGGTGATGTGTGATCATGGGAAACCTTCAGCTTAGGAAAGGATGGGGGGGTTACTTGTTGTATCCTATTCCAAGCTTTCCAATAGGGTCAGGCTTACAAGTGTTGCCAGTCATACAGGTGGTTACCTCTGCCTTGAGTTTCTGTCTTTTCAGAGACACTCATCAGATTTTATCTTTAATTTCTGCTGAAATTGTCATTGACTTCCATTCTAGCATTAACCACATTCATGAGACTGCAGAGTTAACCACCTGTTCCACTGTGTAGGAGTCTGTGTTGCAGACTTAGGATGCACAGTGACATTAGTAGCCTCAATCTGGCTTATATACACAAAGGAGGTGCACTATGTGATCATGGGAAATATCAAAGTGCACTCAGAGGAACAAAGAGAATGGACCATAGCATGCATTGAGGTGGCAGAGTTTGATCTACCACAATAGTCTGAACCCCAATACTAAATATTGCAAGCATGTATTTAGTGGGGAGGCCCAGGTGTTGCCAATCTTTGGTCCAGCTGAAGCCTGAAGAACAATTTGCTCATTCATGGGCTCCAGGACAGTGAATATCACTAGGGGATGCCAAAATCATGATATATGCTGTTTTACCTACATTTTGGTGCCCATACTGACTGTGGGCACTTGAATTTTGGTCACTGGCCAATTTATGGACCTTCACCAAAAAATAAATCCTTATTTATGGGAAACTAAGCCTTTATTGAGGCTGCCAGAGCACATTCTGAAGGTTTGATGCAAAGTTGTAACATAATTTTAGACCCTGGAAAAGTTATCAGACTTTGCATATCCACAACTGTACTTCTTTTCTGACTTCATTGGAAATTCCTACTGGCTTTTAGTACAGCACAAAGATAGACTCACTACTTGTACTAGCAGTGAGAGGTTTGAGGCAAGCTGCCAAATAATTACTCAGGTGAGTACTCCACAGCCTATTGATATTTCCACTGGGCACCCAGCTGAAATTTCTGGCAGTTCTCAGTGTGGTTACTTAGCACTTTGGACTTTCCCCTGTTTCTTGGGGAAAATGCATGTGAACCCACAACTGCATACAAGACTGGTAATTCTGAAATTGAAGACAGAATTTGAAAGTGCGGTTTGGAAACTCCTAAAAGTCAGCGGATCAGCTTCAATGATGATCTTCATCTTACATGAAGTTGACTGCCAGGGTGAGATCCCAAATGGTTTTTTGGATATGTGGGTGCAGATGAACATGAGTACACATGACATACAGTGCTCTTCCGTTTTTCACCTCGATTCAGTCCGGTCTCCTTTTCCCCTATTCATAACGTACGGAATAACCGGCACTTTCAAAGCATGATTAAATCATCGAAAAAGTGAAGATAATTTACACAACTATTTGACTCGAGAAAGACATGTCACTCGAGATCACTCCCCTCCTGATCCCTCGTTTTCTTGAAAGGACTCCCACTATCATCATTATGATGTGAGTTACGAGTCGTATTTCGGGCTCTCCACTCCCCGCCAATGATCCTCCTCGGATTCGAAGGGCGCTCGAAAGGGGAAGAGACGCGAAGCGAACGATTAGGATCCTCTGCTGCATTTTTTCCAGCTTTGTACATGAGGAAGTAACCGCCTAATCCCACCGTTCCAAGCATGATGGCGAAGAGCTGTGTAAATATCAGTGTCGGAGCAAACGACAGGCGGACAAGAAAAGAATAGAGAAGAGGCCACTCACGGGATACAGCTGTGGATCGCGTTTAGCGAAACGGTTCAGTAATGACACTGGGTTACCTCGGCGCTAAACATATTGATACTGAGAAACAAGGCGAGCAATGGGAACTCAGAAAACAAGAAACATTACAGGCATTTGAGTGTTTGGATTGGCGGGCGAAGACATTTGAGACTGAGTTTCAACTCTGACGTCATTCTTCATATTATTTAACGGGTGGCCCCGGACTCATCTGCATTATGTAATAAGGAAACACAATCACAGTACTTACGCTACCAACATTTTAGAAAGCCCTTTGAAATGAATCTAGTTAATTGCCCAAGATTGGAATATTTGACAACGTAGCTTACCTTCCATTCTGCGCACGAGAACCTCTTGAGCTGCCCCAGCACCAAAGCCCCCACCACGGACGGCAACGTCGCGAGTACCGAAAGGTAAGACCCTGTGCACACTCCCATCGGAAATAACTCTCCACTCGTCCAACAGCTGCCCCTTCGTGCAGACTAGTGCAGACTTTTCGCTCATACACCTGGCGACTTTACCCTCATCGCCCCCGTCGATCTTCCGCCGCTTCACGTCCTGTCCATCTGTTCCCTCAGTTCCACTGTCACCAGGATCATTGTGGTTTTCGTGTCGAGGGGATTCAGACCCTCGTCCACTCATTGCTGTTTCTCGCTTCTGTGCCAAGAAGTTAAGGTAAGCGAGACTGTGCCGCGGTTTGTATGCTGTGGGAGGTGTTATATCTATGGGTGCACCAGAAAACCAGAGTATATGCCCTGTTTTTGGATCGCGGTCGAACTTCGAGGCTGTGGGATTTTGATTTCAGTGGAGCGGGAATGATGAATGGGGAAGCTGACCAAGGACTTTGGACTCACCCGTTTCTTTGGGCAGCGTATCGATCTTTGCACCACTTAAATATGCCATCCCTCCAGCGGCAGTGATGATGCTCCGATCGTCAATGCGCCTCTTATGTTGATGATGAGGTTTTGGGGTATTTTGGTATGCCGTCGCCGGAAAGTTCTGGAATGACAGGTTTATAGTCGAGCCAGCCGGACCAAGCCCTGACTCCGAGGTATCGAGCGCTTGACCCCCTAGCATCTTTGTTGATGGATCCCTCATGACTGGGGTCGACGGGACTCCGGGCATGCCCTTTATCGTCCCACGTTTGGTGTAATGTCGTTTCGGCTTGTTGATATTTGCACCCACTTCAGTTGTACTACCAAGGTCGACGGTAATCGCAGCGGCGCCATTGGCAGCATCCGCAGTGGCATTGGAACCGGAACCGCCACGGGTGATGGAAGAATTGAGAAATGATCCACCATCTTTGACCGGACGTGCCTTCTCCACTTTTCCCTCCTCTCCAATCATCCCAGGTCCCTTAACACCTTTCAAGAAGGGGCTTTTGACTTTCCGAGGTGGAACAGTCCGATTCTGACCCGTCTCGTCAAATAGCTGTATAGGCATGAAGTTCGCGCTGCGAATTTCCTCGGGAATGCATGATGCCCAGTTTTTGATTCTAACGAATGCACGGTCTCTATCGTTATATCGTTGATCACAGACATATAGGGGCCATCCAGGGTGCCATAACGGCGGAAGTGGTCGGCCGCGAATGTGCTTCGTAAGGAATTGACAACCAATTTTTTCGAGGATGTCCTCGATTGTATGATCGGCGAATTGGCCTTTAAGATTAGATGCACAGAGAAAAGCAAATAAGTACGACGAGAACATGATGAAAGGGTGGACCAGACCTGTTTTAAGCACTTCATTCTCATAGAATGTTCGGTTCCGTGAATGCACTGTTTGTTCGGGGAGATTATACCAGCATACCGAGACGCCTTGAGATCCATGTTTCCTGTTCAATTTCCATCAGATGTTAGACGATATCAACCCTGGTTCGCCTTAGGCACGGATGAAGGCACCTACCCACGAGGAATGAACGTACGAAAAATGTGCCCGACGATTGGCCTTGAAGCATCGTCCGGATTGATTAAATGAACATAATCCCCAATTTGGTATGTGCATCCTTTATACACAGCCTTTTCGGTAAAGTCACGATCTTTGGATGGTATTCGAAAAGTAGTTACGCTATCCTTTGGGGGGAAGCGGAGGTTGTGTGATTGTGTTGAACCAGGATTCGAGGAGCCGGAAGTGGCATTCACTGCGGTCTCTTCCGTCGAAGGGGAATTGCTTACTCGATCCGATGGATTAGTGGTAGGACCAGGACCACTTCCCCAGTCAGCGGAACGATGTGCTTTCGCTGTGCCTGGTCCAGCGGAGATACTTGCGAAGTTCGCGTGAGCTCGTGTCATTGCCGGAGTTGAAGTTGCATGGGGCGATGTGAGATGTTGCCACATGCGCTAATTTTTTAGCGAGGATTTTAGTGGAATCAAACAGAGACTAGGCGATCACGGAAAGAGTGGCTTACTTGTAATAATAACACACGACCGTAGTCAT
The DNA here is from genome assembly GCA_014904985.1 of Hydnum rufescens UP504. Taxonomy (NCBI): domain Eukaryota; kingdom Fungi; phylum Basidiomycota; class Agaricomycetes; order Cantharellales; family Hydnaceae; genus Hydnum; species Hydnum rufescens. Next base: position 93,024 of record MU129084.1, read on the forward strand.
CCCTCTTCAAGGGATCACCTTGATATGTCCGTCTTCCCTTCTCAAAAAGCCTAAACAAGTCAATGTCGTAGCTCTGCGCGTTGCCGTAAAATTTTCCGTGGGCCCTCGACTCGATAAGGGCGAATGATATGGGGTCCTAAATACCTCACGATCAGTCAGGGAGCGAGAGGTGCAGAGAACACGGCGAATACGTTGTGATAGAGGAATAGAATATTCGTCGATTCCGGGAGTTTCTCCAATGCGTCTGCAGGTCTATCCCCAGTGCTACGCAGGCATGATAAATTAGAATTGAATGTTGGGGTCTTAAAGGAAGGCTTACGCGGCAACGCGGTAGTTCTTGAGAAGACTGATAATCTCCAGATATCGGGCATGTGGATCCTATATCCAAGTGTGATGAATCCTTGATAGAGCTCAAATCACCTCCTGTAAACGTACCGCCTGTTTAATGGGCGCCATCCATCCCATACCCTCCCCACCCACAGGACCAGCCCATATTTCCATCTTGGCCTCTGTGCGACGGACCAGGATTTCTAGATTCGGGTCCATCTCCTCGTCTTGCGGGGCCGGAGTGCCCGCAGACATAGGAAGGGTCTGCGCCATATTTGACTGCGACCCTTGTGGTAAGCCAGGAGGGGGGGTCCTGGAGCTAACGTCCGAAGGCCGGGGCTGAGTATGGGTGCTGATACGCGCACTCCCGCGGGTGGGCTAGTGGTGGATGCAGTAGAAGCTGGATTCTTCGCCGCAGGTCTTTGAAGGGAGGGCTGGTTCGACCAAGTGTGTTCGAGGACACCCTGTTGCCCGAGTTAGTGAACCACTCCCAAGGTCAGCAAGGCGAATATGCACCTGGAGGGTTTTTGCATCAAGAGATATCACGGATCCTTCTTCATTGAAGTGTAGGCTATCGTGGAGCTCAAGTTTAGATGCAATATGCACATCAGATGTTTCAACTTACGCATTGGCAAATATGAGTTCTAAATCTGAGCGAACGTCATCGATATTGCGGAACTTGTCTTTCTCCACAGCGACCTATTCCCAACAAACACAGTATTTAATCGAACTGGCTATGGACCATTTCGGGAGCAATCCTCCCAAACCTTGACAGTTTCGAGACTGCGAGGCTGAGGTATCACCTCATAATAAGCCGGCCACGCCTGGGGATCCGGGAGGTCTTTGAACATGGCTGATAAAGTGCGTCGCCCTACAGAGTAGGTATACAGCATGTCAAGGACCTGAAGGATTTCTTGCTTTTGAGTAGCGTTTATGGCCATTGTAGATTCCCTCTGACTCGTGACACTTGGTCGGGGCGGAAATAACCGACCAACGTTATGACTGCTCGGTGGAGACAGCCTCTCTTATCCTGTTGGCGTACGGCGCGCTCTCTTCACTCTTCGACCTTTTGGAGGACCAAGACGCTTCGGTCATTCCTACTTGCCGATATTGGGGAGGGTATCACTGGTGAGTCGGCCGCTTCTCCTCGATATTGACATGGGTATTCATCACTGGAGGGATAGAATGTGAGATTCTGAAATGGCGAGCTGCTCTGGCATTTGTCCATGGCCCATATTCTAATTTATCTTTCCTTCACAGGTCTGTTCAGCCTGATTCCATTATAGGGGCATTCGACCCGCTTTGCGAAGTTCAATCGGACAAAGCCAGCGTGGAAATTACTTCCCCGTTCGACGGAGTAGTGAAGCAAATTCTCGTACAAGAGGGCCAGATTGCGAAAGTTGGCCAGGGCCTTTGTACTATAGAAGTTGAGGAGGATGATCCTTCGAGTGTGAATATTGGAGGTCCCGCAGTCGGGAGGATGGGTGAGCCATTGGATATCTCACTACCTACGACTTCAACATTGGGGGTGAATGCCGGGCCTTCGTATACTCCCCCGGCGGCTGGATCGGGTGAAGAATTCGTCACACGATCTCGGCCCCATCCCCTTGATCCATCCCATCAAGCCCCAACTTCATCACGATTATCTTCCACTCCTCTGGACTCCAACTCTCTCTCCACCAGCAAATTTTCTCCCGCGGAGAACACTCTTGCCCCCCCTCTGTGCGACGATTTGCACGCGCAAAAGGAATAGACCATCTTTCTGTGATTGGGCTGGGATCTGGGAAGGATGGGCGAATCGAGATAGGTGATGTTGAGGCATATCTGAGACGCATTGAGCCAAATGCTTCAGTGGAGATGAACCCACTTCCGACTGCAGCTGAACCTCGAGTCATTGACCTGGGGAGGACTAGGTGGGCAATGTATCAAGCGATGACTAAGGTTTTTTTTTCTACTTCTCCAGTACCAGCCCTTAACATTTTGGCTGATGTCACCTTAGAGTCTCGAGATCCCCCATTTCGGGTCAGTGGGGGTATGGGCTCTCTTTCAGATTGTCATATTGACGCAAATATTCCAGATACTCTACAGCCCTTGATCTAACATCTCTTGTGACGGCTTTACCGATACTCAATGCACACATACCGCGATCTTTGGACCCTTCTCCCCCCGTATTTGGCCCTGTTTCCCCACATTCAATACTCTCTGCCTCATCCCCGGTATTTCCAGCCCACGTGGAGAAGGACACCTCCCGACAATACAGGCGCTTGACCATTCTTCCTCTGCTTATCAAGGCGCTTTCGCGTGCGATGATTGAATGGCCGCTTTTTAGGACGTCTCTCAATCTCAATCCTCCAGGCACGACTACGTCTGTTTCTTCTACCCCGACGAGTTCACCCCAGAAGCCCACTCTTACCCTTCGACCCCACGCTGACATCTCCCTGGCACTGAGCACTCCAACGGGATTGTACACGCCGACGATAATGTCTGTAAATACCTTGTCCGCCTACGAGATTGCGGGTGAGATTCGGAGGTTGGGCGAGCTGGGAAGACGAGTTCCTACTGGTTTGACTGCGAAAGAGATGCCGAAGCGTGGGGGGACAGTCAGTGTCAGCAACATTGGCGCCATAGGCAAGGGTGGTAAGTGTGACGAGTGTCTCTCCAAACTATGCTATATTTGATTCTAAAACTCCCTCTGGATAGAATGGGCTACCCCGGTACTCGTTCCTGGCGGAGGCGTGGCCATCGTGGCTATTGGACATGCTAAGTGGGTGATGAGGCCCCCCAATGAGGGGACCAGTGACCTGCAAAGGCGGTTTGAGGTGGGTGTTAGTTGGAGTGCCGACCATCGGATTGTCGAAGGTACGTCCATTCAGGTGTTTGTTGTGCAATGGTACTCATCATGCCCGGCGGTCAAAAAGGGGCCGAGCTAGCCGCGTTTGTGGAGTGTTGGCGTGGATGGGTTGAGCATCCTGTGCGGATGGCAGCTGATGGGCGATAGCAGCGGCTATTGTACCTACCAGGCTGATCAGTGTCTGAAGACGGAAACAATACTCCGTCTCATATAAGAGGACTGGTTCAGTAAGGTTGGCACTCGTGACCAGTCCTTGAACCAAGGTGTCGAGGGACTGGTATAATGGGGATTGCTGGCAGGTTGTGTCTGACAACCAATCACAATCCAGCAAAGGCTGGCAGTGACTTGGTTCTGAGTTTTGATGAAATACAAGAGCCTTAAATCATCTGTGACTTTCAATGATTCAGAAAGATGCTTAGACAGCAGTGCACACCCTCTGCTGCATTTGGAAATCAACTAACTGGAAACAAAATCTGTATTAGCACTGCCAGCCTTGCTGGATTGTGATTGGTCCATCAGACAGAAACTGCTGGCAATCCCCATTATCAACAGCTCAGTCCAAGGACTGGTCACAAGTCTATAACATACATAATAATCATCATGTCTTTGGTACTTGCAGAGCATGTTCACTGTATGCACTATGTAAGACTATGGATGCTGCAGTTCAGGTTTAAACCTGTGGAACCTGAGTTTAAACCTGAACCTGACCAGGTCAGGTTCAGGTTTTGCCCTTGCTCTGAATCCAAAAACCAGTCTGAAACCAGGTTTAAACCTGAACCTGAAAGGTAGGGTGTAGGTTCCATCTCATGTAAATTGACCATTATTCTGGCACCAAATCTGGCAATTTACAGATGTGACTATAGTTCTGGAGTCAGAAGTCACATTGCTCAGCAATCAAATGAGGTAATTGGTGCAGGTCACAAGTCACATGACAGAATGTAGTGACTAAATACCATCTCCAGAAGATGTGTGAGCAATAAATTGGAGTGAAAGGGGGCTAGAAAGGAGATGTGGATCTAAAGCAGGATGCAAAGGCACTGGCAAAGGCAGAGACTTGAGTAGAGGGTCTATATATTCTGTAGTACCCCCTGAAAATGTTGACTTCCCCCATACCTCAGGTTTCAGGTTTAAACCTGAACCTGACCTGAATGGAACTGAACCTCAAGTCAGGTTCAGGTTTTGCCCAATTGGGCAAAACCTGACCAAAACCTGACCATGGCAACCATATGTAAGACTGCTGGATGATAGATCAAAGTCTTATCTAGCAATTTGCAGCAAAAGAATTTTGAAAAAAGGTGCTGGGTGTAATATAGTGTATTACATAAGGGAGTTCAGACTCAAAAGTCATGTATATACAGCAGATGCCAAGATTGAATAAGAACTCTTTTGCCTGGACTTCTATGCCTAGTGAGAACTGTGAATCTCTGTCTCTGCCTCTACTCATTCTATTGGGCTATCTGGCTGGCTTATCTAGTGGCCATTAACTACTAGTCTTCCCTGGATCTTGGAGTTGCACCTACAGACCCAAATAGGGAAACAGTGAGTAGAACCCTGTTCTTCTTGCTGACCTGCTCTTCTCTCCTTAGGTAGTGACTGTGCCACTTGGCCAGTCACTACATCATACCTCTTCACCATCATCCCCATTCCCTTGCATCCTTTTCTCCTGTGCTCAGGGTGAAGCCAGTGTTTAGCCCTGTGTGCAGCTCCTCTGCCCAAAGCTAGTGCTGAGGGCAGCATGATTGCCTCTTCTCACTCTCCCCTTATTCCCTCCCATCTGGCTCCCAACCTGTCAACTCTGCTTTGTCCAAGTATGACAACAAGTGTCCTCCTGAATCTGGGAGGCACTTCATTACACTGGGAAGGAGGAGATATATGCAGAAAAAGTGTGAGTATGGAAAGCACTTAGAATCACATTCTGAGCAACTATATATTTGGCATAAAACAATTGAGCACTTCCAAAAAAGGCAATTGAATCTTGCCAGATATTGGGGATCCCCAAAACTGTCAGGGCGACACTGCTGTCGAAGCCACAAACAGAAAGAGGAAAGAGATTAATTAACCACATGCTATCACAGTGGGAATCCTGAGTATACACCACACAACAAGGGACACACAAGTCTCGCACCTATCGCAGTGGGAATCCTGAGAGATCGAAACTGGTGATCCCCCAACTGCGAAGGGCTATAAATACTATTTCCTGCACACAGCCTCCAGCCTTCCAGAGCCTTCTGCTATCTTCCATAACCTTCCGGATCCTCCTAGAATGCTGGCTCCACAGCCCATCAGTCAGCCTCCACAGCCACCATCACTAAGCCTCACTAAGCTGATGCAGCCATGTTACGAATCCTGTGCACACCTCCACATGGCTATGCCCCAACTTCCATATGTATCCCCCTTAGCATATGTACTTCCAAGGCAGTGTACGCCTGGGTACTCCAAAGGTGTCCAAAGTGTCAAAGGACCATAATGATGTGGATGGAGTATGGATTGGGACAGGTGATGTGGATTCAGGGACTGGGGGTAGAGGAGGAGGAGGGGGAGTCTGGATTGGCAACTCCATGGACTCATGTGGGGAATGAGGGAATGACAGGTGCTGACAAGGGCACCAATGCTGCCACTGGTTGACTACCCAGCCCATAGCCCACTGGCCAAGGCCCGATAGAACGAGGGCAATAATAATAAGAGAAATGCCAATAATGGCAAGGATGACAATAACCCCATGTAGTGAATGGAGGGAGAGAGGAGACAAGAGCATTTGAGGAAGTAGGGGCCATATGATAGAGTCAATGAAGAATGATACTCTGACGGGTAAGTCCTTAGGTGGAAGCAAATGTCAATTTGATCCTGACAAAAACTGCCTTTTCAGGGATAGTCCTTGACCTACAGTAGTGGACAGGAAAAGTCATCAATTGTATCCAGGGCTTGATTGGGCCATTTTTAGACTTAGATAATGGCAAACCCAGGCTCATTGGGGCCCAAGGACCCCAAAACCACCTTCATTTGACTGTAACAAAGTGCCTCCCAATTCAGGAGGGCACCTGTTGTCATACTTGGACAAAGCAAAATCAACAGGGGAGGGAGTAGGAACAGGGAGAAGAGGAGAAGAGGTAATCACACCACCCTTAGCACTGGCTTCAGGTGGGGGAGCTGCAAACAGGGCTAAGCACTGGCTTTGCCCTGGACACAGGAGAAAGGTTGTGAGAGAGAGGTCATGATGAAAGGCATAAAGAAGTAGTGACTAGCCAAGTGGCACAGTCCCTACCTAGGAGAGGAGGTGGGGTCAGTAAGAGGAAGGGGTGATCCTGCTTACTGCTTTCCCTGCTAGAGTCCAGTGGTGTTGTTCCAGATCCAGGGAAAGTCCTGGTAGTTAATGGCCACTAGATAAGCCACCCAGATAGGCAGATAGAAGCAGCAGAGACAAGGGTTTCACAGTTTCTCACTAGGTGATGAAGGTCAGGGCAAAGGTTTTCTATTTAAATCTTGGCAACTGCTGTATATACATGACTTTTGAGTCTGAACTCAATTATGTAATACACTAGATTACAGTGACTTCTAGGAGAAAAATTTGGGTTGGCCAAATTTTTGAGCTGATTTTGACCAAAGTCACACTACCTCAGAGGCCACCATAGTGGCACAAAGATGTATTGGTGTCATATTTACCTCTAAACCATAGGCTGGATGAACTAAATGATAATTATATACATATAAAAACTATCTACTGGCAAGTGTATGGACAGTTAGTTGAGAATAGATTCTACTGCATAGCAAGTATGGCTCTCTGGGAAACACTACAATGGGACTTTTGTTTCCTCACTGCCCACTCTGCTGCTCTTCCTGTGAGGTTGATGTGGTAGGCAGACATGAAGCACCAAGACCAATTGATGAAGCAACAGATGGTTCCTATGGGACATGAATCAGACTGTCCCTTGCAACCTGCTTTGCCTCAGCAAAGGTGGTTTTGAAAACCTCACAGTAACAATATTTGGTGTACCTAATACTATGGAAATAAACATATGTCAGCATATTTCCTCAAGCAGACTAGTGAACACCAGAGATTTCTGAACATGACTCTGCATGGGGGGTGACTTTAAATGTTCATTTTCTGCCTCTCTGGATGCAGCTAGTCACCTGTTTGTTACAGAATCATGTTCTCCTCATCTATACCTACATTTTGGTACCAAAGCCAAGTACAGGTGCTGAAAAAAGACCATCTGGCCAAATTTTTCACCTAAATGTCAATAATTTTTAGAATTTACACTAGCTGAGCATGTAGCTAGCTTCCTATGCCATTTCTAAGACCATTGGTATGATTTCTAAACAATCTCAATGATTATTTTGGACTCAAAGGTAAATTAATGGCTTTGGCTGTCCACTAACTGTAATAGCTTCAGCCCCTCCCCTGACAATAGGCAGGAACTACCTAGAAATGATGTTCTCCTAATCAGGAAGAATGTATCTGTTTCCCTTGATCATGGACCCCACCACTCAAGGGGAATGGATGCCAGAAAACCCCATCATACTGTGATACATTTACATAATCCACTTGAAACCCAGTTCAGGAAAACTCATTATATCAGACAATTTCCTTTTTTGGTATCCAGCATCTTGGCAGGATCCATGCATCCAATTACCATATTGGGTGTGATATCTGTGTATCCAGTTCACAGGTGCTTGTGATGCATGAGAATAGGCTGTTTCAAGTTCAGTTCATGACCACATGTGAAGCATGACTTGGTTGAAATAGTACAGTATCTGAAATGTTGAGAGATGAGCTATGGAAGTGACTGACAAGAGTCTTAGAGTGGAAGGCTACTTGATGTAAATACATGTAAACAGTCTCCTCTCAACACCCTCAATCCAATACATGAACAGAGTGAATATGTGGATTGAAATCTAGAATATATGAGGAGATCCAGAAAATTCCAGCTCATTGGTATCTACAGTCATGATCCTGGCAGACATTGCAGATGGGGACTTGTAGTCATGCAGAGCAGTAGTGAGGTTTTCCATTGCTGTGGCCAATCTATCCCCTCCCTGAACTGGCTGTGGGCACTTGTTTGCAAAGTAGCCAAGCTGGTGGCAGTTGTGGCATTAGTCTCCATACTAAACTTTGAACAGGTGGCATATGCAGGGGTGGATGGTTCAGGTTCAGGCTCTCCAACTCAGGACTCCTGGTCCACTAGTGCCTGGATTATGGCATTGATGCTGTGCTTGTTGTCATAAAGGGCTGCCAATTGGACAATTACTGCATCATAGCAGTCACCCACACCTTGTGTGAGCATGACAAATATCTCATTGGCCCATAATGTCATGTTGAGGGCTAAGAGGATGCTGGCTTGGGAACAGACAGCTGCACACCAATCTCACAATGATTGGAGGGGGACTTTAGACATGTTATTGGCCAAGCTTGCAAGGTCCTATTTACACTTCTGGCCTTTGTTTATAGTGCATTTTCTTCCTCAGACTAAACAATACCAACCCTGTGGGAACTGATTTGTAATGTTGTGCATTTGAGCATTTGCTTCCATGGGGGCCATGGGAAGAATGGCCACCCTGTGGCAGCACATTTGGTTCCTTGGAGCCACATTTGGCTCCTCAGAACCAAACCAGCTTCTTTGGAGCCAAATACTTAACTTTAGTAGAAGTGGCCATGTAAACTGTGTCAGTGCAATATATACATACATACATCCAAACCATTGTATGGATGGCCCTTGCAGCCTCTGGCCCCACACTGGATAGGTTTTGGGGTTCCTGTAATGCAACTTGAATCAAGGCTGGAAAATACTGGAAAACATGAGGTTAAATCCTTCCAGTGACTCTCTGGCAGTGCTTTCTTCTGAGTGGTGCCCATGCTTGCATTCCTGGCAGTGGAACTGTGGAAAAGATCCTATTTTGTCCAACAAGTGACTCTAAACATGATCTTCCTGCTGCCATTCTCACTTTCCAGGACATACTGGTATACCATTTTCTTTTATGCTAATACAATTCATCCATAAAACTTGAGCATGTTTACTAGGACCACTAGATGAACAATGGCAAGCATTTAAATCCTCAGACCACAATGATCCTATCATACCCATCCCTGCATTCAAAACATGGGACAAAGGAAACAGCACTTGCTCTTGACTTCAATTTTCCTCAACTCTTGAACATGCTGTAATTGACCTTGGTGCAAAGGACTTTGCATTAGGCCTTGCTTTTGTCGCTATTTCAAGGGTGAAGATTCTGGCAGGCATTGCATTTTGTTCTTCATTTCCAATTGTCATTTCTGAAAATTGTGGTGGAACCAGTGTTTGAACCTGGGACCTCCTGCCTTCTAGTCGGGTGTTCTACCAACTGAGCTATCCCTTCAATTCTGAAAATGGAAGTTATTATCCACCAGTTTCCCACCTTAGAAATATTCCTGTGACCTGCCAGGTAAAACTCCTTGAAGGAGCACATGCAAGTTGATAAAGAACATCATCATGATAATCTTCTGTACATACAGGAGACTTTTGGACAAGACTGGAGTATGTATGCATTTTTGATTAATCTTTGTACATAATTGCCCTCTTTTTTTTTGACAACTACAAGAGATATGTTGAGCTTGGCCCCAAATTATGAGGGGGACCTCATAATTAAGCCTGGTATAGATGGTGGAGTTCCATCACATGTGCACCTAAGCCTCATGGCATTAACAAGGATTTGAGGGAATTCCATGCAATGGAGGCATCAGTACTGGATGAAATGGTGGCATGTAGTGATGACTTGGAGTGGAGGAGGTGTGCTATGGCCTGGGAGGATTTGATTGTCCAATCAAGGACTTCAGAGGATGAATCAGCCCTCTCAGTTTGGGGGTATGACCATGGATGATCTTCCAAAGGTCAAGATAGTGGGTGAGGAGGAGGGAGTCCATGTATGTGGACCAAGTCTTGTAGTTTGTGTCATCTAATTTTGCAAACAATGGGGAACCAGTAGACTGCATAGCAAGTCAGGTGTGGGGAACAGAATAGGGTATGATGGTGGAGGGAGATAATGAAAAGGATGTTTGGCAGGCACTAGCCAAACATGAAAGAGAGGGAAGGAGGAAGCCTTGAATACCACAACTAGATGGTTTGTGGATCTACCACAGGTCACAGAACTCCACTGCTAACACCAGACAGCACCTTGGACTCAAGTGAGGCTTTTTGGGCAGGGACACTATTGCCTGTAAGGACACTACTTGCTTTCAGAAGCCCAAGAGTGATGGGCCCATAACCTGTTGAGAGACAAGCTATGGCAGTGACTGAAAAGAGTCTCAGAGCAGAAGGCTACTCAATGTAAATACATGTAAATGGTCTCCTCTCAACATGAAAAGATGTACAAGGGCCAGGAGGTGTTATTCCAAAGACTACTGGAAATGATCCAGTTGTCATTGATTCAGTTGCCAGTGGCCCCATCATCACTGGTCCCTTCATCCTCCTCAATCCAGTTGCCCTCATGGTCACCTGGTTCTGTTCCAGGTACTGAAATGTTATTTAGTCCCCTTAGCTATTACTACCAACACTGGTGTTGTGGCTAAGTGTATCAAAAAGTACTTCAACACCAGTAAATTGGCCTGATAGGAATTCAGGTTCAGCAGAACAAGAAGGTGAAGGGTACTGCTCATAACAGGAAGGACCTTCTTTTGTTCCACTCTGAGTAGAAATGTAATCCATGCTCAGAACTCACCTGAAGACAGGGTGTAACCCTTCAATGAAGCAAACATTGCTTCAAAAAATGAAAGCTGGCCCTCTAGATGTACTATAAGTACCACATTATGGGGTTTCACAGTAGAGAAAACTAGAACAAAACTGAAAACAAAAGTGTGACACAAGTGCCAGTTTTGTTTTTGTGGTGATACAACAGATCTGATGACACTCCCCTGGAAGTGTCTGTACTTTACAGAACTGGGTGAGGCCCAGTTTTGTTCCAGTTTTCTGCCTGTTGGACCTCTGGAGCCACTTCATGAAACTGGAGCAAAACTGCACTTTTGTTCCAGTTTTGCCAAGCCTTTTCTAGTTTTGATTTTTCAGTTGTGTCACACTTTTGCTCCAGCTTCACTACTGTGAACACCCATATTGGTTGTCAAGCATTAGGACAAAAAATGAGGAAATTAGATTTTACAGGGTAGTTCACAGGTGTCTGTGATGCATGACCCCATGCGTGGGGGCCTTCAATTCACTGGCCCCTGTGATTTGTTCAAATAGGATCATGAAGCCCACAAACCTTTGACACGGCCTCAAGGTTTTTTTCATGAGCCGAGTTTTTGGACTGTATCCGGATATCCTAATATTTCGGGTTGCCGAACGATCCGCTTACATAACTTGCGCTTGTGCGGGGCAACACTTATCCTCTAGAATTTGCGCCAGTGGCGCTATCCTCCCAACATCCTTCACGCCCAGGGAGATACTCATCCACTACCTTGAATAGACTTCAGTAGAGAGAATGGCTCTATTGTTTGCACCAGCTCACAGGCGTGTCACACGCGCTCGGGAGTTGATGGGATGTATGGCCAATCGTATTTCGGCGCAATCGTTGGCTGCACGCCAGGCTATCCGTGCCCAAGGCGAGTCAAGGCATCATGCGTATATCTCTGTTTTGACGCTAATGCAAAATGGGTTTCTCGGACCTCAGTGTTTTTTTCGTTGACCCCACCGCTTCTTGGTGTCCCTGGATCTCTGAGAGGGTTTGGGACGTCTGTGAGATTAACAGAAGCGCAGGAAAGAAAACTTCAATTAGAATCGCATCCAGGTTCGTATCTCCATTCCTCATATGCCTCGAGGGCATTCGATCACGTACCCTCCGATCTATAGGCATACCTTACACCTCATTGACGGTCGGTGTTCCCCGCGAAACTTATGCCTCTGAACGACGGGTCTCCCTCACACCTTCTAGCACCGCACTGCTACTCAAAAAAGGTTTCAAAGAGGTGCTCATTGAGTCTAACGCTGGACTGCTCTCAGAGTTCACCGATGACCAATATGCCAAAGCGGGTGCGACCATTGTTCCTTCGGCGGCCCATGCTTTTGCCACGGATATCGTACTTAAGGTTCGGCCGCCTCGCATCGATAACGGCGAGGTGGGTGCGTTAAGGCAGGGCGCCACGCTCATTTCATTTCTATATCCCGGGCAAAATGGCGATCTTGTCAAGGATTTGAAGGCTAAGAAGCCAAATGTGTTCGCGATGGACCTCATTCCACGAATCTCAAGGGCCCAGGTTTTCGATGCTCTTAGGTGTGTAAGTCTCGATGGAGAGGTTTCAGGATTTCGCTTGAATTGAATGATTGTATAGCTCTATGGCCAATATCGCGGGGTACAAAGCTGTCCTTGAGGCCTCCAATCATTTCGGTAGGTTCAGATCGATGCCTCACGAGTTCAATTTCATGTCCCCACGTTCGATTCTCAGGAAGATTCTTTACTGGTCAGGCAACGGCCGCCGGAAAGGTGAGAGATACTTTTCGAACGCTCGACGCCAATTGCAAATATAAATATTTGTGTAGATACCCCCTGCCAAGGTTCTGGTGATCGGGGGTGGTGTGGCAGGTCTTAGTGCCATTGCGACCGTGGGTTTTCTGCTTATCTTTCAAAAATTCTCTTCCCGCCATCAGTCAAATTTTCGTGCTTCCGGGGTTCTGATTCTCTGCCTCTGAACAGGCGCGCCGGATGGGCGCAATTGTCCGGGGGTTTGATCCACGCGCAGCTGTACGTGAACAGGTTGAATCTCTTGGCGCCGAATTTCTCGAGGTTGATATCAAAGAGGATGGGAGTGGCCTTGGGGGGTACGCAAAGGTATGTCCTCGCTTTTACTCTAGGTTCGACACATTAGAACTGTGGTTGTGATCGGGAATCTAGGTAATGTCGAAGGAGTTCATCGAGGCTGAGATGGCACTCTTCCTTGAACAATGCAAGGATGTAGACATCGTTATCACTAGTGTCCGTGATTATCCATGTGATTGGTTCGGCCATTCCTGATGATCCTGTCTCATTGCTAGGCTCTAATTCCTGGAAAGCCTGCCCCCAAATTAATTACTGATGAGGTACGCCGGTATACGGTACGCTTATAATGTTGATCATGACAGTAACCCATGCACAGATGATCAGTGTTATGAAACAAGGGTCTGTCATTGTGGATCTGGCTGCAGAAGCCGGAGGTAACTGCGTGGCCACGAGGCCGGGTGAATTGTATGTTCATGAGGGCGTTACCGTCATAGGTGTGCACAATTTGCCAGTCGTCCCGCCTCCATTCAACTGGTTTTTCTCTATGAAGGATACACGGACTTGCCTTCACGCCTGCCCACACAATCTTCGACTCTATACTCTAACAATATCACCAAGTTTCTCCTCTCCCTTGGGGGCCGGACAGCAAAGCATTCTCCATTGACCTCTCCGACGAAGTCGTCCGCGGATCCATAGTTCTCCATAACGGAGAGGCACTTCCACCTGCCCCGAGACCAGCTTCGTCTCCAACTTCGGCTCACGTCCCTGAGCCGTCGAATGTTTCTGAAGTTGTAGCCATTACGCCATGGCAAAAAGCTTCGAGGGAAGTGGCTGTCGTTACTGCTGGAATGACCGGCATGGTTGGTCTAGGACTGTGAGTCCCAATCTCTCCATATTTCCTCCTTTCCTTACCCTTCATGCGGTGGCAGCACGACAAGTGCCGCCTTTATGAACCAATTCTATACCTTTGGGCTGGCAGGCTTGATTGGATATCGCGTTGTCTGGGGGGTCGCTCCTGCACTCCATAGTCCTCTCATGTCTGTTACCAATGCCATATCTGGTGAGGTCTGGTTTTCTCATGCTGTATGATGCTCTTCACCTTGTGATACCGCCGTAGGCATGGTTGGAGTCGGTGGCCTTTTCTTAATGGGTGGCGGCTATGTTCCGCATACCGTTCCTCAAATTCTAGGTGCTCTATCGGTCCTACTGGCTTCCGTTAATGTTGCCGGAGGGTTTATTATCACTCGGCGCATGCTTGATATGTTTAAACGTTCGTATCATTGAGTCGTTGTATCCGATATTCCGATTGATGAAATTATCGTCGCCGTGCAGGACCGACCGATCCACCGGAGCATATCGGCTTGTACACCGTACCTGCAGCTGCTTTCACTGTTGCCTACCTTGCGGCTGCTAGTACTGGATTCGGGAGTCTCGTTGAAGCTGGATATTTGACGAGTAGTATACTTTGTATCAGTATGCCCTGTATTTGAGTAACACCTGGAACTCTGCTGAACTGTCTCGCAGGCTCACTCTCGGGCCTGGCATCCCAAGCCACGGCGCGGCAAGGCAATGCTCTTGGTATGCTTGGTGTTGGAGTCGGTGTCATGGCTTCTCTTCTGGCAGCAGGTTTCCCGAGTGAACTCCTAGTTCAGTTCGCCCTCCTCGCTGGACTTGGTGGTGGGGTGGGGACTGTGATTGGTCGCCGCATAACTGCCGTTGAACTTCCGCAAATGGTGGCGGCCCTTCACTCTGTCGTTGGCCTTGCCGCCGTTTTTACAAGTATTGCCAGCATCCTTGCGCATCCGGAAGATCTTTCAACTTTACATATGGTCACAGCCTACCTTGGAGTCCTGATTGGTCAGCCCTATTCGGCTCCAACGTACATGGGTCTATCTTGACGTGTCAATTCAGGTGGTGTGACATTCACTGGTTCCATTGTAGCGTTCTTGAAGCTTGCGGGTCGTATCTCATCAAAGCCCCTGCTTCTACCTGCTCGCCACTTGGTGAATGCCGGACTCCTTGGGGGGAACTTCATTACCATGGGGGCATTCCTTGCCTACGCACCTGCTGCACCACTCGTTGGGGGATTGTGCCTAATTGGGAATGCATTATTATCCTTTATTAAAGGATATACTCTAACAGCAACCATCGGAGGGGCAGATATGCGTCAGTGTCCTCCTATATTTCCCTCCCATTTCCCCCAGTTAATAAATATTTGCCCCTATAGCGGTGGTGATCACTGTACTGAATGCATATTCAGTGAGCCTGAGATCTTTATATTTCGATGAATGGGTTGATTACATCGATTGTCTCAGGGATTTGCACTCGTGGCGGAAGGTAGGAGAGCAGAGAACCTTAAAAGCCCATTTTCTCAGCCTCCCTCATTGCAGGATTTATGTTGGATGACCCCCTTTTAACCACTGTCAGTCTTGTTTGCGCCGGTCCTTAACATTCCACTGAGGTGTTCGTAATGCAGGTCGGAAGTCTGATCGGAGTCAGTGGCTCTATACTGTCGTATATCATGGTGAGTCTCTTGAGATTTCGTGCGTGTACCCTGATTAATGTTTCACAAGTGCGTGGCAATGAATCGATCTCTCACCAATGTTCTCTTTGGTGGTATTGGTACACCCGCGGTTTCTGACCCTTCCGAGCGGACGATGGAAGGGAGCATCACGAAAGCCACTGTCGATGACGCAGTCGAGGCCCTCATTGGTGCCAATTCCGTTATCATAACTCCTGGATACGGTCTCGCTGTTGCCAAGGCGCAGTTTGAGATATCAGAAATTGCAAGGTTGTTAAAAAAGCAGGGCATCCAAGTGCGGTTTGGTGTTCATCCTGTTGCTGGTGGGCCAACATGACCTTTAGACCCTATCACTGGTGTGTATGTGTCGACTGACATAATATATAGGCCGCATGCCTGGGCAGTTAAATGTGCTTTTAGCAGAGGCATCGGTCCCTTATGACAGTTTGTGGTCCCTGTAACCCTTATGATGTGAATAGCAATTAACCCGCTTATACAGTTGTTCTCGAAATGGAGGAGATCAATGACGATTTTGGGGACACAGATGTTACTCTTGTAATAGGTTTGTCCAGGCAACAATTTTTGTGTAATAGGTGTTGACATCCTGCTCTGTAGGTGCTAATGACACGGTTAATCCCATAGCCTTAGAGGCTGGGTCAGCTATTTCTGGCATGCCTGTCTTACATGTGTGGAAGAGTCGACAAGTGTTCATTATGAAACGAGGCATGGCCAGCGGCTATGGTACGATTATAAGATTAATTGGTCTCATTGCCTGGTTCTGACTCTTATGATCCTAGCGGATGTACCTAACCCCATGTTTTACATGCCCAATACTAGGATGCTCTTCGGAGATGCAAAGGGCACATGTGAGGCACTCAAGAAGGGAATTGAAGAGAGAACTTGATTTTCCTTCGGGCTGGCACAATTCAAATTGTATATAGTATCAAGAAATTTTATAAGGGAGGTTGGTGGCCCCAGCCAATCACATACAGTCCACATGTTGATGTGGGACAGGGGGAAAATATTGATGGCACAAAGGCTGTGTGAAAGTGCATTGCGGGGGTGACCTATTAGCATGGAGGTGGCAAGAGGGGGTCAGGGGCAGGTTTTTACTAGGCACCTGCAACAATAGGGAGGAACTGTTCAAGTGGAGGAATGGGAAAGGCCTACACAGTCACCCAGAGTGGAACTGAGGTGGATTGGCTTAAGTCTTGATGTAGCAAGAGTTAAGCCATATCCACCTCCATCACAACAACCATAAACAGGAAGCAAAACCAAGAATAGCATAAAACAAGTAATACAAAGGCACAACTTCAACACTCCCACTTTACAAAGCAGAGTGAGAAACAAGCCCAAGCAGTGAAAGTACTGGTGAATGGGCTACTGTCTCAAGGGGCTTTGTAAGAACATCTGCCCTCATCAAAGAAGTTGAAACATATTCAAGTGAAAACATCTTGTCCTCCACCTGTTCCTGAAGCCAATGGTACTTAGGCAGCAGATGCCACATTCAGCTATGGTGCTCTGGGTTCTTCCCAACTCTGATAGCTGACTGATTGTCAAGCCACAAAGTGGTTGCACCACCTGCAGGATATGCTAGTTCAGACATGAAATTCTGAAACCAGGCACCATCAGTGTTGAAGTTGTGCCCTTGTATTAGTTGTTTTGTGCTATTGTTGTTTTGCTTCCTGTTTATGGTTGTTGTGATGGAGGCTGGATATGGCTTAACTCTTGCTACATCAAGACTTAAGCCAATCCACACCTCAGTTCCACTCTGGGTGTCTGTGTAGGCCTTTCCCATTCCTCCACTTGTGTCTGGTTATGGCCATCGCCAGGCCTAGCTCAATCATCCTGAAACTGTGCACACGCCTTCTACACATTGTCCTGCTATCCACACTAATTTTCAGCCGATTCCATCCAGTGGTTCTTGAGTATTCATCCTTCTTTGCTGCTTTTCCTCATTCCATCAATCCTTATATCTCCTCAATTCATGGCCGTTCATTGCTCTTTTTGCACACAGCCTTGCCCATACGCCCCCTACATTCCATCAAATTTCAGGAATTTGGTCCACTGGTTGTCTCGTCATCACTACTGTGGTCACCTGCTCCTCCTACCTCATTCCTGAAATTGCGAATATCTCACCATCCTGCTCATCGATTCGTCCCATATTTGATGCATGCTATCATCGCTACTGCCCCCACCATCGTACCAAGTTACAGCCTGATCCGTCACATTGTCCCATGAAATCCTCTAGGGTGTCCATCTCACTTAGTTGAGTTCACCTCTCAAGTTTTCGCTTTTTTGGATGTTCCTGTGCATCATTCTGCCTCATTCTTTCGTCCACTGGGAGTGCCCACTGTCCTCTATCATCTCGCCAAATTTTGTCATCATCAGATTACTCATTCCCTCACAATTTGAGTTTCTTTCTCCTCACTCCAATATGTCCTCTACTGCCACTTCCACCTCTTCTACCAATCTCCCTCTCCTCACCACTGCCAACTATTCCCTCTGGCCCTGCCATTGAGGATACTCAGGGCAAAGCATGTGGTACTGGATACACACTACTGTGCCTGATCAGTCACAGATCTGAAGAATTGGCACAGTGCATGGAGGCTAGGGACCAGCTGTGGAGAAATTGTCATCACCCTCTCTGAGCTCAGGAGTGTCTCTCTCCACGACAGACCCTCAGGTGATCTCACCACTATCAGGACACCTATGTGTTCAAGTGGAGGAATGGGAAAGGCCTACACAGACACCCAGAGTGGACTGAGTAGATTGGCTTAAGTCTTGATGTAGCAAGAGTTAAGCCATATCCACCTCCATCACAACAACCATAAACAGGAAGCAAAACCAAGAATAGCATAAAACAAGTAATACAAAGGCACAACTTCAACACTCCCACTTTACAAAGCAGAGTGAGAAACAAGCCCAAGCAGTGAAAGTACTGGTGAATGGGCTACTGTCTCAAGGGGCTTTGTAAGAACATCTGCCCTCATCAAAGAAGTTGAAACATATTCAAGTGAAAACATCTTGTCCTCCACCTGTTCCTGAAGCCAATGGTACTTAGGCAGCAGATGCCACATTCAGCTATGGTGCTCTGGGTTCTTCCCAACTCTGATAGCTGACTGATTGTCAAGCCACAAAGTGGTTGCACCACCTGGAGGATATCCTAGTTCAGAGATGAAATTCCAAAACCAGACACCATCAGAGCCAGCCTCATTGGCAGCAATGTACTCTGCTTCTGTAGTAGACTTGGCTACAACAGATTGCCTCTTACTGCTCCAGTTCACCAAGCACTTGCCAATAAAGACAGCATGCCCACTAGTAGAGCATGCCAAGTCAACATCCCCAGCATAGTCTGCATCAGAATAAATCTGAAGGCAGGTTGAGTCTTGTCCAGGACCATAGCAAAGCATAAGGTCCTTTGTACCAGCAAGGTACTTGAAGACATGCTGAACTTGTTTCCAATGGGACTGTCCTGGATTTGCATTAAACCTACTTAGAGCTCCCACTGCAAAGCTGATGTCTGGATGTGTACCAACTGAAAGGTACATCAGACTGCCTACAGCTGAGAGATAAGGAACAGACTTCATGTACTCCAGGTCCTCAGGAGTCTGAGGGCAGTCTTCTTTAGTCAATGGACTTGACTTGGCCAGAGGAGTAGACACAGGGCAGGCATCAGCCATATTGAAGTGGTCCAGGACATCACCAATGTGCTTCCTCTGGGAGAGATACAACCTCTGGTTAGCCCAGTCTCTGATAATCTCAATCCCTAGAGTGTACACAACTGGACCTAAGTCACAGACCTTGTACTCAAGCTTGAGTTCCTCTTTAATGCACTTTAGAAGTGGGACATTTTTACAGGCAATGATCAAATCATCCACATAGGCTGGAATGATGACCTTGACACCATCTTTAGCCCGGATCCACACACAGTGGTCAGAAGCACATCTTGAAAAACCAAACTTCACAAAGGTAGAGTGCAGCTTTATATACCACTGCCTTGGACTTTGCTTGAGTCCATACAAGGACTTCTTAAGGTGACAGACAAGGTGTTCTTGACCTGGGGCTGCAAAGCCTTCTGGCTGAGCCATGTAGATCTCCTCATCCAAGTCACCATTCAAGAATGCAGTGGAGATGTCCATATGGTCAATCTCCATGTCCTCAGCTGCAGTAATAGCCAGCACAGTCTGTAAGGAAGCAAACTTGGCAACAGGGGCAAAGTGAGAAGTGTCTTGTTGAAGTTGTGCCCTTGTATTACTTGTTGTGTGTTATTCTTGGTTTTGCTTCCTGTTTATGGTTGTTGTGATGGAGGTGGATATGGCTTAACTCTTGCTACATCAAGACTTAAGCCAATCCACCTCAGTTCCACTCTGGGTCACTGTATAGGCCTTTCCCATTCCTCCACTTGAACAGGTTATGGGCCCATCACCCCAGGCCTAGCTCCAATCGTCCTGAAACTGTGCACATACCTTCTACACATCATACCCACTGTCCACACCAATGTTCAGCCAATTCCATCCAGTGGTTCTTGAGATATTCAACCTTCTTTGGCTGCTTTTCCTCATTCCATCAATCACCTACTGTATATCTCCCTCAATTCACAGCCATTCATTGCTCTTTTTTGCACACAGGCTCACCCATATGCCCCCTACATTCCATCAAATTTTCAGGTGATTTGGTCCACTGGTTGTCTCATCATCACTACTGTGGTCACCTGCTCCTCCTACCTCATTCCTGAAATTGCAAATATCTCATCATCCTCTCATCTGATTCATCCCATATTTGACACACACTATCATTGCCAGTTCCCCCACCGTTGTACCAAGTTACAGCCCAATCTGTGGACATTGTCCCATGAAATCCTCTAGGGTGTCCATCTCACTTAGTTGAGTTCACCTCTCAAGTTTTCGCTTTTTTGGACTCTCCCCTCCACTGTTCTGCCTCATTCTTTCATCCACTGGGAGTGCCCACTGTCCTCTATCATCTCACCAAATTTCATCATCATTGGATTACTCCTTCCCTCACAATTCAAATTTCTTTCCCCTCACTCCAATATGTCCTCTACTGCCACTTCCACCTCTTCTACCAATCTCCCTCTCCTCACCACTGCCAACTATTCCCTCTGGGCCCCTGCTATTGAGGATTACCTCAGGGAAAAAGGCATGTGGTACTGGATACACACTACTGTCCCTGATCCAGTCACAGATCTGAAGAATTGGTGCAAGTGTATGGAGGCTAGAGACCAGGCTGTGGGAGAAATTTGTTGTCACCTCTATCCTGAGCTCAGGAGTGTCTCTCTCTCATCCACAGACCCTCAGGTGATTCTCACCACTATCAAGGACACCTATGGTGCCTCCACCTTTTCCACTCAGTACAATGCATTACAGTCCCTCTTGGCTGTGAAGCAGGATTCCTCTGAGGCAGTGGCTGCCTTCATTTCTTGTGCTAGGGAAGCCTTGCATTTCCTGCAGTCCACTTGTCCCCCTGCTCCAGTCTCTCCTCCCATTGTGGCCAGTCCAGGTGGCACCTACTCCCTTGAGGACTCTGATAGGGAGCTCTTGATCTCTGTCCTCCTGAATGGCACTCAGTACAGTGCTTTGACCACCTCCCTGCTTGTCCAATCACACTTGACAGTGCAGCAGGTTGAGGATGCCCTCAAGAATGAGGAAGCCCATTGCCTGGGGGTCACTGCTGCTGCTGCTGCTGCCAATCCTGTGGCTTCTCCTGCTGCATCTCCTGCTGCAGTTGCTCCAGCCTCTACCCTCTCTTGTGCCTTTTGTGGCAAAGGTGGACATACTGTTGAGTGCTGCTTCAAGTTTAGAGATGCTAGCATCAAGGCCAAGGAGGAAGTCAAGGACTCATCCAAAAGGCAATGTCCTCGCAAGGGCAAAGCTAATACTGCCCAGGATGCTCAGACTCCCTCAGAGTCTGCAGGTGCAGGCTGGTCAGTCAAATTGGGGACCTAATTAGGTACCATTTTCAGGGCAGAAAATGGTACCTAATAGGTCCCCACACAGTATGGCCAAAATACAGCCATTCTGATTCATTTCAGCCAATCCATGGCTGTGCTAGATTATTTATTTATTTATTATTATTATTATCATTATTATTATTATTACTACTATAATTATATACATATTATGCTATATACATATTATCCCCCCCCGGGTCTGCCACCACAGGGGGGCATGGTTCCTGCAGGTCATGCACCTGCATATACTCACCACACCCAAGTGGGGTTCATATGCCCTGGTCAGGGCCAGGTCCATTTGGGCACTCCCTCAAGGGAGCAGGTTTTCATTTGTTGCCCTTCATTTGTTCATGTGTTTGTGCATAATCAGGCATGGGGTTTCATTGGTGTCCTGGCATCTGTGGGTTTGGGCTCATGGCTGCATATCTTTGCACATTGGGGTGGGACATCTTGACCTAGAATAGTAAATATGGTAATTAAAAATTAAAACTCACGCAAGAAGAGCAGTGAGTGCTGCTCTTCTTGTGTGGTTGTAGCTATTAAAAACAATATACCTTATATGGCCACACACCCACCGCAGCAGGTGTGTGGCTCATCCACCCTTGTTGGGGGCCTGGGCTCCAGTCCCTCGAGGGGGTGTTGTTGATGGCTCTGTTCATGTGGTTGTTTGCAGTTTTCGTTCGCAGTGTGTTCACAGATTTGTGGTGGGCTGGGCTTGGGTTCTGGTCCAGGATCTAAAGAAATCAATAGAAAGTTAGTTAGACATCAATGCAGTGCAAAAAGAGCAGCTCATGCTGCTCTTTTTGCACCACAAGAATAAAAAATAAAATGAAAAAACAAACTAACCTTGTAGTACCCCGCACTGGCTGCAGCGGGTGTGGGGTACTGGTGCCATGTACTCCAGCTCATTTGTGGGGCGGTTTGCATGGATCCCCCCCATCATTCGGGTGTCAACAGGCAGGGTTGCTGGGGTTTTTGCGTCCGCATTCATTGGCATTGACCTACAATATAATGTTATATGTGAATTAAAAGTTAAAGACCATGCAAAAAGAGCAGCTTTTGCTGCTCTTTTTGCATGGTTGTAGCTACAGGGGCAGGGACTCATCTTATATATAGGACCTCACACCCGCCATGGCAGGTGTGTGGTTCCTGGGGCCCTCATATGGTGTGGTCATGTCCTCGTTTGCCACATTATCATACATCATGTCCTCGTTGCTGCATTATTGTACGTTGTGTCCCCATTTGCCACGTTATCGTATGTCATGTCCTCATTTGCTGCATTGCCATGTATCGCATCATTTGGCATGTTGCTGTGTGTTGCGCATTGCCATTTGTCATGTTGTTGGCACATTGCCATATGTTGTGTGGTTGGCATGGTGCCATGTGTTGTGTGGTTGGTGCCGTGCCATATGTTGTGTGGTGGGCGCATTGCTGTATGTTGCGTCTTCATTTGGGGCATTGCCATTTGGGCCCTGTTTTCACAGGTTTTTGTTGTGCGTTAGACCCCAGCCTCAATCTAGAAGAAATACAAGATGTGTTAGTAAAAAGATTCAAAGAGGCACAAAAAGAGCAGTGAAGCTGCTCTTTTTGTGCCATTGTATTGACAAGAAAAAAACTCAGCTTATGACCACACACCTGCATGGGTGGGTGTGTGGTTGCATGCTTGCTTTTTCGGGCTGTTACTTGTTGTGGTTGGAGATGAGAAGCAAGATGTGAAATTCAATGCCAGCAATTGCTGATACTGAAGAAGTGCCCAAGTGCTGGTGCTACAAGCACAGCACACCTCAATAGCAAGCATGTAGATATGAAATAAATACTATGTAATAAATATTTGTCCAATAAAATGTGAAGAAGAAGATTACAAGTCAGAGCTCAATAAGGCATGATAATGGCCAATTGCAAAGTGGATTGGCCACTTCTATGCATCAGAATTGGCCCAAATTTAAATATAGTAATGGCATATATACACCCTACATGGGCAATTAATTATCTCAGACGATTGTGGCATTTTCAATTTTTCACACCTTCAATTCCCTATTTAGGGAATTGAAGGCATGAAAAATTGAATCGCTTCCACACATCAGAATTGGCCAAATTTAAATATAGTGATGGCATATATACACCCTATATGGGCGACTAATTATATTGGGCATGATTGTGGCATTTT